>PVJS01043309.1:0-17121 GCA_004027185.1 Glis glis | reverse complement strand
GAATTCACATTTTTTTCCGCTGCTCATGGAACCTTCTCTAAAATAGACCATATCCTAGGCCACAGAGCAAGTACTAGCAAATTCAAGAAATGTGACATAATCCCCTGCATATTTTCAGACCATAATGGAATGAAACTAGAAATCAACTATAAGAAGACACAGAGAAATCTCATAAACACATGGAGACTGAACACCACACTGCTGAATGAAGAATGGGTCAGAGAGGAAATAAGGGAGGAAATAAGGAAATTCCTAGAAACAAACGAAAATGGGGAAACAACATATAAAAATCTCTGGGACACGTTGAAAGCAGTATTAAGAGGAAAATTCATAGCACTGAGTGCTCACATAAGTAGATCTGAAAAGCACCAAATAAACAACCTAATGACACACCTCAAAGCCCTTGAAAAGCAGGAACAGTCTAACCCCAAAGCCAGTAGACGACAATTTCTTAAATGGCTTCAAATAAATGCCTTTTATCCAAGCCTGATGGTTATTATTTTTCTTTTTCAGATTAACATTATGATACCAATGCCTGATTAGATTTCTATAAATAAACCAGTAAATATTTATTAGCTACCAACTATGTGCCTTTTATTATCATAAGATTTGTGGAGACTAAGAAACTATTTCTAAGGGGTATGTTAGGTGTTTTAAAGAATTCCTAATGGTAATTTCTAAAGCATGTCAAAACTGCCCATAATCATGTAAGTAATGGTCAAAAATATGTATTTAACACCATACAATAACCCATGCTAAATCCAGGCTACAAAAATTAATGAAGAAATTAACATAGCAACATGATATTCTTTGTTTAAAGACTCAGATATTCTGAATACAGTTTAGTCAGGAAAAAAACACTATACCAATACATTTTTTAAAAAAATAAACTCTATTCCAGGATTAATGACTTTCTAGGCTCATCAAGAACAAGTTGCAATAATTGTTACAATAATGAGTGCATGAAATATATGTTCTTTTAAATTAAGACTATGCAGACCTGCATGTTAAAATAAGCCTATCCTTCCAAGATGAAGCCATATTTCTGGTAGAATTTTAGCACAATCTGATTAATGAGTTGCACACAGAATTACAGCAACTTTTCATAGTGCTCCTGATTTTAATGAACTCAAGTATATATCTTTAGAAAATATTTGAAACGGTTTGGGAATTTTCATTACTGGGTGACAAAGTAGAAAAGGAGGACCCTGTGTCATGTATGGTTTCCTCCCTAATATAATGATAAAATACAAACTTTACAAGGTTGTTTTTGGTTATGTGGGAAACCAGTGTTTCTGTGAGATAAAAACACGGAATTAATTGTTTACATTAAAGCCTTTAAGACTGGTGCTATTTTATATGCAAATTTACTAGACCAATTTGTTTTACATGTATATTAAGTCAAATGAATCAAAGTGTCTGAGTGGGTGGAACTAAGATGATAGACCATTCTATTCTGCTTGAAAAGAACTTGCAATTCAGCATTTTATATAAATCTAATTGAAATGTAATCATGCCTCTGTAAAGCAGTGATAAACTTAATATATGGAAACAGTTATTATGTGTCAATAAAATATCAAAACCCAGCAAATTATAGAACAGTTTTCAGGATGACTGTTTAACATAACATAATTAGTTCTAAAGCTGGGTCAAAAATACTCATTCCAGCCATCAGAAGGACAATCTAGTAGAATAAACTACATTTTTCTGACTACAGATTAGGTTTCTTTATAGAATAACAATAGATTCTATCAAAAGTTGAACTTTGTGTATTACAGATGAGCGTTCAGGAGGTTCATGGTTTCCTGAGCTGGCACTGGTGTCAATTTTTAGGTACATCCTCAGCACTGAAAGGTTTGTGGCCTGCAAGAAAAAGGCCTGTGGTCATTTATGAAGAGGGGCATTTTGTCATCCTTGCAGTAAAAGAGGTAAAATAGCTTTTGTGGACGATGAAGCCACAAGTCACACGCTGTGTGACTAAGTCTTTTTCAGGTGTTTTCTTTCTTTGCCAGGTCTCTCTTGGAGAACAGACTGGCAGTGCAAGAGTGGTTTCTGGCAGATACATAACAGGACCAAGACCCTAGACACATTCATCACTAGAGGAATAGGACAGTGTAACAAAATAGAAGGTTCCAACACCCTAGCTGACATTTCATGTCATTATGTAGCAGGCTTAAAAAAGTGCCTCTTAATACTCTGATTTTTTTTTACAATGGCCCTTTATTTTTTTTCAATTGAATGTACCTTGGCTACACAAAGGAACTTTTGACTTGCTAACAAGATAAAGATAGAAAAACAGAATAGCTTTTCACTGAATATAGTATAGTTGGAAATGTTTGCCCTTTCAGCGAGCTTTGAAATATTTTCAAGTTTAACAGCCCTTATTGGTAGTTTTATAATAGAGTAAAAACAGAAAAAACAATGTATAAGAAATTTATTTTCTTTCTATCCACCCATCTAAGTTCAGAATTCTCAAAGCAGGCCGCTGATCACCCTACATGTGATACAAACAAAGTGACTTCCATGTGAAGGGAAGAATATTGCTGTTGAAGTCTAGACACCTATGCTCTGTAGAAGGGTGTCCTGTTCATTTTATGTAAACAGTGTATGAACATCCTCATGTTCATCAGCCTTTAGGAAAATGTCCAACTCAAAATGTAGGAAGGACATTTGAGAAGAATCTACAAGTAATACTATTTTTATCCTTTTTAAAATGGTATTTGTGGTTTTGATGCTCATGGGGCAAGAAATGAAAGCAACAAAGTATATATATTTATAAGGTACATACGTATATATATGTTATATATATACACTAGGAAATTATATATAATATATGGAATATAAATATGGGATATATATATATGGAAATGAGTCTCAGAAACATACTAAATGTAATTAAAAATCAGCCAGATTATCACTCACAGAGTCCTGAGCAGCAATCTCTAATTATAAAGTATTTTGCTTATTGGTTTTCTTCTTACTTTTTCTTTTCAGACACATTAGTACCCTTTTGATTAGGAAAGGAGAACCCACAAACCACAAAATAAACCCTTTTAATTCTTTTGTGCAATTGATGAAAGAAATTTTTGGTTCTACATATGTACCTATAAAAGACAGAGGCAACCACCAAGGTACAGTATGGCTGTGTTTTGACAAATCTCTTAATTTTGGCCAATAAAAATGGACAAAAATCCTGGTCAAAGGAAAGGCGAATGCAGGTGACCTCCATGGGAGTTAAAATTTTAAATTGTCAGATCAAAGCAAGGAAAGGATTATTCCAACCACAAGTCTCCACAATTACATATCTCCTGGATTCCAGATTTGTGAAGTGCTGTTCACACCTAAGAAAGAGTAGAGGACTTGGAGTGGAATTTTTGTGAATCCAGCAATATGAAAAATAAACCATGCTTCAATAATCAGGTGTAAGAACACTTATATTTTCAGATGGCTAGCTATTGAAAAATACAGAACAATTTTACCTCTTCATAATTCCTTTCCACAGCAATGCTTCAGTAAGTAACCCAGATTGTACTCCCTGGTTTGTTCTCAGATAAATGCATCTCCTTCGGCTGTATACCTAGCATGTTCTCTGTGTCCTCAGAGGAAGTAGCATTCAAAATATTTTGATAAACTTCATTAGTAGACAAATACAGGCAAAGCTGAGGAAATCCATCGTCATCTTTAATATTTTGTAAGCCATAGGACTGACTCACTGTTATATCAATAAAAGCAAATTTTTTCTTATCATCTGGTCATGCCAGGACTACACCAAGACACCAAAGAAGACAGATAGTGTGGGAATGAGAAGGTAGGGGTTGGCTACAAATTAGAGATGTTTAAGAAATATTTTTAAAAGTTGAAGAAATAGAAGAGTCACTTGATGAAGCAAGTACTTTAGTAAAAAAAAAAATCACCTGTATATATGTTTGAAATCAAGAACCCAAGAGAGATAGAGAAAATGGAAATAACAGGGAGAAGACTGATTATTAAAATGGAAATAAGGTCTTGGATGAGGCCAGTAAGGAAGAATCCAGAGTCCAACAGCAGGCTCATTATTGTCTCTCAGGCCACACCCATCTGATGGAAGGAGTCATGGTGGTTAGTTACAAATAGCACAGTCTCTAAAGCAGAATTTAGAGCTCTTAGTCAGTAGCCCATTGGAAACCCTGAAGCCTCCACAGCCTAGAGATAGACATAAATTCTATCTCTAGATAAATTACTGTGTTAGCTTTTTGTTGCTGTGACAAAACACCTGAGAAAAGCAACTTAAAGCAGGAAGGATTTATTTTGGCTCGTGGTTTTAGAGGTTTCAGTCCACTGTCAACTGGCTCCACTGTTTTAGGGCCTGAGGTGAGGCAGAACGTCATGGTGGAAGGACATGGTGGAGGAAAGCTGCTCAGCTCATGACAGTCGGGAAAGAGAGAGGAGAAGAAGGGGCTGAGGACAAGACATAGTCCCTAAGGACGCACCCCCAAGGACCCACTCCTTCAACTCGGTCCCTCCTCCTACAGTTTCTACCACCTTCCAGTAGTCTATGTGGAACCAGCATAATCCACTGATAGTGTTTCAGCCCTCATGATTCCATTACTTCTTCAAAGTCCCACCTCTGAGCACTGCTTCACTGGGGACCAACCCTTCAATATATGAGACTCTGGGAGACATTCCAGACCCAAACTATAGCAGTCATGAAAATTAAATGTGGGGATTTTTTTGCCACTTGACATAAAGTAGAATGTATGCTTGTATTTATTTATTTATTTATTTCATAGAATGTGAAAATTGTGTCTTGTAACCATGTGAAATATTAATTGCTCCTTTACCCATTCATATACTGGCTTGGGATGACTTTTCTTTTAAATGCTAATTTCCAGAATCCTTCTGCAGCATGTTATGTTTGTTACTTCATCACATGGTCCTGAGAGATTCATACAGTGTCTATAAAATTATGAAATGTGTACAGGCTTTTTTTAAGTATCACATATAATTAGGATTAAATATTCACATTATTATGAGGCTGTTCTTGTAGATATAAAGCAAAGAAATTCCCAGTGGATAATACTTTAGGAAATATTTGCATTCTTAACATTTGCTGTAGTAAATCTGTCTTATAGAGTTAAAATTAAGATTGCTTTAGTGACCAACTTTGAACGCTAAAGGGTATATAAATAAATTGAAACATGACTTAAAAGATAATTAATTGAGCAAGAGAAGTAAGTATACAACACAAATTGCTGATTTCATTTTCATATTTTTTTATGCATTACAGTCTCACATCATAATGTAGACCATGTTGACAGTGACATACATGCACACAGTACTTGGTGGCCCCCCACCCCAGCTCTCTCTCCATCCCCCACTTCACCATACAGAGTACTGAGATTGACATCGGTATTTTTACATATGTAGACAAAGCCAATGGTAATAATTCCTTCAATGGTCCTCACTCTCCCCCCTCCCCTTCCCCTAGGCCACCTTCCTGGCTTCACTGAGGTTTCTCTTCCATTATCTGGAGTCCCTCTGGCACCCAATTACTCCCTAGCTTCCACATATTAAAGAAAATATATGACCCTTCACTTCCTGGGACTGACTAATTTCACTTAACATAATGTGTCCAGGTCCTTCCATTTTCCTGCAAATGCCATAATTTTGTTCTTCTTCATTGCTGAGTAGAATTCCATTGTGTGGATATCCCATAATTTTGTAATCCATTCATTTATTGATGGACACCTAGGTTGGTTCCATAATTTGGCTATTATGAACTGTGCTGCTATGAACACCGATATGCATATATTGCTGTAGTTCTCTGATTTCAGCCCCTTTAGAAAGATACCCAGGAGTTGTTCTGTCATTAGCAAAGACAATACACACACACATTTTGCCACCACTTACAAGTAACACTATTCAAAGATTTTTAATAGAATTTAATACCTTCTGCAGTTAAAACCATGAAATCTTTTCCCCATAATAGTTGGGAAACAAACAAAACACTTTGTCTTTTCTAGTGGCATAGTTCTGTATTTTCTTGGTGACTCTTTAGACTTGTTTCCTCAACTTTTTTAATTGTTGGAGACAGTAATAAACATAATCTCCACCTGTATTTACATAGTGCTACAAGAAACTATTGGGAATGTGTGATTTGCATTATCTACCATGTTGCTGTGGAAAAACTTGAAGGTGCACCAATCTGCTGAAACAAATGCCGATTTAAATCTACAGAACATACTCATTACATAGAGGTCAATTCAGCAAATACACTGTGAACATCAGCTCTCTGACAAAGCAAAATACTAGGTTCTACTGCACTTTTTCATTTTAATGGTTTAATTTAAGAAATGCACTTAAATACATTGCACCTCCACTACATTTTAAATTTGTTAAAAGAGGAACTGTACTGTCCTCAGTCTGTATGACAGAAGCTTGTAGTAGAAAAGGCAACAACAGTTGCTAAACACTAGGACTACTTCTGATAGACTAGGGCTACTTCTGATAGATAGGTTAGCTGCAAAATATTTTTACATTCTCAGTGCCACCTCGGCTATCCTTACCAGCAACTCTTTTCATCTGTTACCATGAGTATGCAGAGGATGATGGGGCAGCAGGACAAACCTCTAAGAACACAGATAAAAATAGTTGAGGCAGGTTTTCCAAAGGGTTAGAGAAGTGATGGCAAGCCTCAGCAGCCATTGTGATGTCAGGTGGGTGAAAGTAGTCGTCATCATCTCCAACTACGTGCAGGATGCTGCTACTTATTTTAATTGCCAAACTCAAAACATCACATATAAATTAAAGATGCATCCAGCATGTCCAGTACACAGTAAAAAATCAATTATTAATAAATATTTTTGTAATCAATTAATGGATATGTAAATGAGAGCAGAGGTAAAATGAAATTATATAATGTATAAAATGAGTATAGAGTGAAAAAGAAAAGTAAATCAGGTGTTAGAGGGCTTGAGATAAAAGACTTGGGATCAGCAAGAGGCTATATGGATACAATGGCATATCAGCCCCACTTCCGTGTCAGGTGGCTTTGTTCAGGATACTGGCTATAAATGAGTAGGCACTAGTTTTGAGGCTTAAAACACCTTTCCTTCTGAAAAGGACTACCCATTTCTTAGTTACACACCCTTCAATGTGTATCTCAAGCATTATCTTCTGGAAACTTCTTATAATGGCTCCTGTCCTTGTCTGGCTTTAACTCTAGTATAGCATTTTCATTTTATTACAATGATCTACTCTGTTCTCCCAGTCTCTCAGAATTCTTATTCTCATTTTTCCCTGTTTATTTTTCAATGATTTATGTATTGTGTATTTTTTTTGTGGTACTGGGGATTGAACCCAGGGGCATTCTACCTCCGAGCTACACCCCCGGCCCTATTTTTTATCCTTTATTTTGAAACCGGGTCTCACTAAGTTGCGGAGGGCTTCACTAAGTAGCTGAGGCTGGCCGCGAACCCCGATCCTCTGGTCTCCGCCTCCCAAGTACTGGGATTACAAGCGTGCGCCACCACGCCCAGCTATGTATTGTGTCTTCTATATCTTCTATAGTAGGCACTAAGAATAGAAGAGTAGACAATTACAGTATAGCATAGTAATACACTTCAATGTCTTTGTACCTACATAATTTTCTTTATCTCATTAACATATTCCTGATAATTACATATGAGCTTGCAAATACTGTTGTATTAGTAACCACTTTAAAGCACTTGCCTAGCATGTGTGAGGCCCTGAGTTTAATTCCCAGTACAGCAAAAATTAAAACATAAAAATTTTTAATGAAGGGCATCTTTCAATTGTAGTCATGTGATGACAATTATGAATATTTAGCAATTTCCTAAAAGGTATTACTTGCAAATGGAATATTTAGAGAATTTTGTGAGTTTGTTTTGTTATTTTTTTATTGAAGGGAATAAAGAATTAACTAGTTGTTCCCATTAAATTTTAAATTTGTGGGGACCGTAAGTGCAGAATCAAGATAGTAATCCAATTCTATATCTCCATACATTGACATAAGAGCTCAAATCAAGTTTATTGAAACCAAACACTAACATGTTATTAGTGACATTAATAATCCAAAGAAATTTTATGTAATATTTATAATATCCCTATACAACTTCCTTGTAAAATCCAAAAAGTCCTTTTTAAATAACTACTTTAGTTAAGTTCTACTTTCTAAGTAAATCAATGAGTATGATCTTATAATTAAAACAAAACAAAAATGAAAATTTTTCTTTTTCTCAAGAGATATATCTGACTTAATGTTTTGTCTTTATATTACAAAAAAGACAATTTTTACATTTAAAAGACATCTGGAAAAATATTTTTACAACTCCAACCAAAGGCTAATAGCAAAAGCACAACATAGTTCTGTGAATGGTAAAGTCCTCTTTATGTAAGTTAGAAACACTACAGCCAGTCCAAGCCATTTCTTTTTAACATACAGTTCCACTTCACAGTGGAATTCATTTTCTTTATGTTTTCTACCTTCTAAATAAGCAATTTAGAATAGTGGTTAATTGAACAAACTTTAGAGTCTTATATCTTAAGTTTGAACCACATCTCGTCACTCACTGGGTATAGGACTCGGGCATTCCATGTGACTTTCCTAAGCTTCTGCTTTACTGCCTGCTGTGTAGTGAGAATTCAACAATTAAGGAAGCATTTTGAAAAACATCTAAATACAAGGTAAAGACTTAATAAATATTACACATCATTGTTATGTGTTTTCTCAACCGAAGATATGTCCAAAATATAATACTTAGGAATAAATCTACCCAAGGAGGTAAAAGACCTCCACAATGAAAATTATAGAACACTGAAAAAAATAATTGAAGACTTCAGTGGATGGACTTTCCATGCTCTTGGATAGGCAAATAAATATTGTCAAAATGGTCATACTACCAAAAGCAATCTACAGATTCAATGCATTCCCTATCCAAATACCAATGTCATTTTTTATAGAACTAGAAAAAACAGTCCTAAAATTCATACAAAAGAACAAAAGACCCAGAATAGCCAACGCAGTACTGAGCAAAAAGAACTATGCTGGAATTATCACAATACCTGGTTTCAAACTATAGTAAAAACAAAAACAAACAGCATGATACTGGTACAAAAACAGACACATAGACCAATGGAATAGAAAAAAGATCAGAGACAAATCCTCACATTTATAGCCAGTTGATTTTTGACAAAGGAGCCAAAAACATATGCTAGAGAAAAGACAGCCTTTTTAACAAATATCATCAGAAAAACTGAATATCCATATGTGGGAAAATGAAATTAGATCCCAATCTCTCGTCCTTGCCCAAAAGTCAACTCAAGATGGATCGAAGACCTAGAAATCAGATCAGAAATTTTGCAATTATGAGAAAACACAAGACCAAGTCTCCAATATACAGGCACTTGTAAAGACTTCCTCAATAAGACTCACAATGCACAAAAAATAAAACCAAAAACCAACAAATGGGCATCAAATTAAAAAGCTCTGCACAGCAAAGGAAACAATCAAGAGTCTGAAAAGATAGCTTGCAGAATGGGAGAAAACCTTTGCCAGCTACTTCTCTAAAACAACACTAATATCTACAGTATATAAAGACCTCAAAAAACTTAACACCAAAAAATTAAATAACCCAATCAAAAGTGGGAAACTGAGTTGAATACACTTTAAAAAAAAGAAAGAAGGAAATACAAATGGCCAATATATATATACATATATGTATATATACATATATGTATATATATGTATATATATATATGTATATATATGTATATATATATTTAAAAATGTTCACCATCTTTAGCAATTATGGAAATGCAAATCAAAACTACACTGAGATACCACCTAACTCCAGTTAGAATGGTGATCATCAAAGAATACAAAAAAGTAATTAATGCTGGCGAGAATGTGAGGGAAAAGGAAGTTTTATACAGTTAGTGAGATTATAAATTGGTACAACCACTATTGAGATCAGTATGTGGTTTCCTCATAAGAGCAGGAATAGAACCATCATATAACCCACCTATACCACCTTTCAGTATCTTTCCAAAAGAATTTAAGTTAGAGTACTTTAGCAATATCTCCATACCCATGTTGATAGCAGCACAATTCACAAAAGCCAAGATATGGAACAAACCTAGATGTTCATCAACAAATGAATGAATAAAGCAAATGTGGCATATACACAGCATGGAATTTTACTCAGTCATAAAGAAAAACAAAATTATGTCATTTGTAGAAGAATGGATGGAACTTGAAGACATTATGCCGAGATCAGTCAGCCTCAAAAAGTCAAGGATCCCATGTTTTCTCTCATATGTGGAAACTAGAGAGAAAATAGGAAACAAAAGGAATTTCAGATACATGAAGCTAGAGAACAGTGGAATAGTGGAAGTGGCTTGGGGAGGAAGGTGGGGAAGGAAAAGAGGAAGCTGTTGAAGGGGACAGTTGAAATAATATGTCCATATATGGAAGTATCACGAGTAGTCTCACTAACATGTCTGGGGGGGAGGAGGGGATTGTGGGGTGGGAAGTGGAGGGAAATACACCAGGCAATGTGTGCGTGTATGAATGCATCACTCTTTTAGTCAAAATTCTCACTGCTGTGGTCCCAGCCACCTAGCCACACAACTTAGAGGAAGGAAGATTTATTTGCACACAGTTCTGGGGATTTCAGCGATTTATTCCATTTCAGGCCTAGTTACATCTGCAGAGCTTAGGGCGTGGTGGCAGGAGCCAGAGAGAGTAGAGAGCAAGGGCTCTCTTCTCACATCATGGAGGCTGGAACAAGAGAGAGCAGGGGGAGGAGAGATCATATATAATCCCCAAGGCCACACACCCAGAGACCCCTCCTCCTCAGTAGTCAAACCTCACCTCCCACATGGCTGCCTTGTTTCTGAGAGTACTGGGGGACATTCTAAATTCAAACCATTACAATCACTTTGAATCTTACTATGTTGTATAATTATAATTCACCAATAAAAGTATTTTTTGTCTTTTAAGAACTAGTTGTGATGAAAGGTAGAGATAAAGTGAGAAAGTCCAATGAGGGAAAATGTATAGATCTGGACTTACTAAGTTGGAGAGAGAGTGGAGAGGTAATGGCAGATATCAAACTTGCAGATATTACCAACCTTAATAAAAAAATAGACTTATTTTCATGGTTTACCCAAGTCAACTTGTTAAACATAGTAGTCCCATACTGACATTTTTCAACTACCAGCTTGTCAAATTCACCTATAAAATTTACCTTCACAGCACTATTTTATTCATCTCTCTTCTAATTTGTTACCTTTTCTTACTGATAGTTCTTGGTAATAGATGAAGCATATTTATGTGTAACTGTGCAATGTCTCTGAGCCATTCATTGACCTCAGAAAGATACAGATGATCACAGATGTCTTATATCCTTAAACTATGTTGTAAATGAGGTTGGACATTTTTCTGGAACTGAAAATGCTTCTGGCATTCTGTAATACAGTTAAATATGGAGGAAATAGTCTGAGAGCAAGGTAATAGTATGAGCAATGGCGCAGAAGGAAGAATGATTATACTGTATATGAGGAACCTACAGCATGGAGTTAAGGGATCCAGATTTTTTATATTGAACAGTTATCAGAGTACATTGAGTAAGATTAAGGAAGTCAAATGTATTCACACTGAAGAGTAAATAGAAACAAAATTTGTTCACGATGATGGAGCCAGCCAGAATGGAGAGGAATCTGTCAGTTCCATGTTCCGTAGACTGAGAGACCCTTGTTGCCAGGCAGCTCAATCTAGAACTTAATCCAGTGACAGACAATTGGAGGGGGAGATTTTTATTCTTTATGTCATGCGAGGTCTCAAAAATCTTTTTCATAGACATGGGTGGAACAAACAACCCATGGAGAAGGCCATAAGTAGGAAGAATTGTGACAATTATTGCTTCATCTGTTGGTAAGTAATTCAAGAGTTTAGCTCTAAAGGAGAGAAGTACAAATAGTACATGAATTATGAAATTCATATTTCATAATTCACATGAAATATGATTCTTTGCCAGGTATTCAGATTTTGAGATGGATTATGTCCTTTATTATCTCTTATTCTAGTCTATTCTTTTGGTTTGAAGCCTCTAATTTTTTAATTTATTGTTACTTACAGTGTAAAAAATATTAAATAAGCCTGAGAGTGAGGGGTAGGTGGAAATTGGGCCAGATAAATTCATAAATTTGATAAAATTGTAGATGGGAGAAAGAAAAACTTATAAAAATGGTGTATGACAGTCAACTTTGAAGTCTCTGTACTATCATGTCATTATTTTGTTTTATGAAGAAAAATTTTATTTTCTCTCAGGAGCTGTGTGGCCTCCGAGTCATTCTGTAAAATAATGTACTGAGTGGAAAGACATATGAGGCCTTATAAATAAATTCTGACATATTTGTCTTGTTGAGAGTACTCACCAGTGCCACATTAGCAACAAATAATTCTTTTTCATTGCAATAAAAATCTATGCTCCATAATAATTACCAAATTTTACATAGATGATAGATAGATAGATGATTAGATAGATAGATAGATAGATGATAGATAGATAGATAGATAGATAGATAGATGATAAACATGGACAGTCAAGCAGCTTATAAGAATTTTACTCACAATTTAGAGAAGGTATCCTCAAAGCTTTCTTTTAGTGATCTTGCTTTATTCTGTGGGCATTTTAAGAAGTAAGTTTCCTCTTTATTTTACTTGATGACTTTACCCAAGTAATCAAGGAACTAATCACCTAAAGTAAGGATAATGTTCAGCCTGAAGCAAGTCCCCTATCCTCAATGACAAAGGAAAGACTAAGAAAAATAGCTGAATCTGTATTAAGTGAGCATCAAATGAAGAATTATTGTTTTACAAAAACTACCATGATTAACTTTTGATAATAATAACGACTTGTAAAAACAATGTCAATTTTCAACTGAAGGCACTATGTATTAATGAAGAAATTTTGAAAAAAAACAGGAAGTGAAGAAATAATGTGGACAAAAAGCACAAATTATTAAAAGCATGTCCGTGATTTCATACTTCAGAGTGAGCTTGTCTTAATTTTGTGTGTCTCTCCCTCTGAAGCATCCTATTAAATACACTCTGTGACTGCTGTTCCCATCAGTGTCAGTGGTGTGTTGCAGGAGTGGAGAAAGAAGGCAAAAACATCTAGATTTGAATATTTTGGTTAACGGTGGTTGAACTGATGACTCTAGAACCAGGCTATGGGCAAGGGAACAAGCTCATGATGGGAACTTTAAAAGTGGGAAAACATGGAAAGAAAAGTTATGTGAGTTCTCTATGAATTTGATGAGTAAATTTTAATTAAGAATAATGATATCTTTCCAAGAGAATTTAAGCCAGAATACTATAATGAAATGTGCATACCCATGTTTAAGCAGCACAACTGGCAGTAGACAAGTTATACAACCAACCTAGATGTCAAAAGATGAGTGGATAAAGAAACTGTGGTATATACACACAGTAGATTTCAAATCAGGCATAAAGAAGAACAAAATTTTGCCATTTGCAGGAAAATGGATGAATCTAGAGAATATTATGTTGTGTGAGATCAGCCAGTCTCAGAAAATCAAGAGTTGCATGTTTTCTCTCATATGTAGAGGATAGAGAGAAAAATACGAGACAAAAGGGACTAAGGATAAATGAGGAGAGAGACAAGTAGAATAGAGGAAGAGAGGATAGGGGAAAGGAGGTGGGGAGTGAAAAAAAAACTTGGGGAAGGAAACAGACCAAAATATGTTATGCATATATATAAATGTGTCACTGGGAATCTCACTAGTATGCATGGGGAAGAAGGAGAGGGGAAGGGTGGTAGAGGGAGGGAAACATGCCAAGTGATGCTGTGTGCATATGTGAATATATCATTTTGAATCTCACTGGGATGTATAATAACAATGCACAATAAAAAAGAATAATATTTATGCAGAATATAAAATCACCATACAAAATTCTAAAGCTTTCCTATACACCAATAATTAATCTGCTAGAAAAGAAATCAGGCAATCAATTCCATTCACAATAGACTAAAAGAACCTAGGAATAAATCTAACCAAGGAGATAAAACACCTCTACAATGGAAAGACCTCCTAAGTTCATGTATAGGCAGAATAAATATTGTTAAAATGGCCATTAAAGAGAAGCAATCTATAGATTCAATGCAATCCTCATCAAAATGCCAATAACATTTTTCACAGAGGTAGAAAAATCAGTCCTAAAATTCATATGGAAGCATAAAAAACCCAAACTATCCAAAGAATTTCCAGAATAAAAAAGAAAAAGCGATGCTTGAGGCATCACAATAGCTAATTTAAAATTATACTACAGAGCTATAGTAACAAAAACAGCACGATACTGGTATAAGACACCTATGCCAATGAATAGAATAGAATAGAATAGAATAGAATAGAATAGAATAGGAGACAACCCCACACAGATTTGTCATCTGATCTTTCACAAAAGCACCAAAAGCATATGTCAAAGAATGAAATTAGCCAAATGGTGTATGTGCACATATAAACATGTAACAATGAATTCCACCATTATGTATAATCATAATGTAGTAGATTCTAGTACTTTTAAGGGATAATTGATACTTTAACACTTTTCAATTTGGCAGGATTAGAGAAACACAGGACAAGTAATGATATGTTGCACAGAAGTACATACTAAGGACCATCAGAAAAAATAATGTATGTGAAGATTTTTTTTACTTAACTCTTTTGAATAATATGACTAAATAATTTATCATTTGAAACAGAAAAGAAGAACTGTAGATATTTATTACTATGGTATATGGGTAAAACAAGATTCCTTTATCAAAAAAGTATATGTTCAATATTCTACTAACACTTTTGTCCTAAATGTTCATACATGTACATGTATTTAGAGAATGGTATAAGGGACCCATGTGTCCTTCTTCTAGGTCCTATAATTACCAACTTGTGGCCAACTGTCATTCTCTTGCACCCCCACATTGTGATGACCTTGCCAAAATTAAAGAGCAAATCATGTACACTGTATGGAGTTATGTCCTGAGTCTAACACTAATCCATTTAACACATACCCTGCTCTTCTCCTCCATCCTGATGGGTTCAAAATTTAGCCACTGCTACTTCTGCCCTTCTTTTTGTTTTTAGTTCTGCTGCTATGATGAATTGACTCAATCAGATACATACCCTTAAAGGTCAGTGCTGCATACAACCAAGTCAAAGGGAGAGGATAGGCCAATAGCACCTCCTGCCAATCCTCCTCTTCCTTCACTCAGAGCCAGGCTGGATGTGGGAGATGTCCTGTTGCCTGTAAATTCTCCTGCAGCTCTGGCTGGAGGCCTTTTGGGATGGCCCCAGGTTGGGTGTTCTCAATACCACAGCCCCCCTGAAGTGGCGATACCCTTGAGGGTAACTGGCACTAGTAGAGGCATGAGGGCTCCAGGATGGCTGTCCTACAGCCTGCACTTTGGAGGTCAGAGACACATTATCCACATGAAGGCCAAGAAGCTTCTGGTGTCCAGAGACCTCTCTGTGTTCACCTACACAGACCAGGGTGCTCTGCTGGAGGACCACCCCTTTGTCCAAACAAACTGCTACTACCATGGGTATGTGGAAGGGGACCCAGAATCCCTGGTTTCTCTTAGCACATGCTTTGGGGGTTTTCAAAGGGAATTATTTATAAAACCAAACCCACATTTGAACATCTGGTTTATATAATGGACAGTGAGGACATACAATTCCCACCCATGAGTTGTGTATTAACCAATGAAGAAATAGCACAACGACTGAAGCTTCAAAAGAATAAAAAGTTCTGTAGCAAAGTAACTATCAAGGATGGTAGACCCACAGAACGCTTATTGAACTGGCACTGGTAGTAGACTATGAACAATTTATTTATGGGCAAAATATGTCTCACTTGTGCAAGATGCATATGAGGTCTGGATGAAGGAAACCATATAAACCTAACTCATGACGTATATGCAATCAATGTTGGGTCAGTATGTGATTTGGGTAATAATTATGCAGCTCTTAGAGTGTTGTAGGTGATTCAGTGCCTCATTTTGCATACATTGTGGCACATGAGCTGGGTCATAATTTGGGCCTGTATCATGACATGTACATGTGGGGGCCAAAGATACATAATGTTTCAAGCAAAAGTTTGTGCAACAAGATTCAGCAACTACAGTTATGTTTGCATGTGGGACATCACTGTTACAAAGACCTGTTTCCACAACTATCCAAAGCCAGAAGAAATATTCACAAAGACTTGCTATGGGAATGATGTCATTGAAGAAGGACAACAGTGTGACTGTGGATCTTTACAGTCATGTACTTCAGATCTTTGTTGTTTCTTAAACAGCACTCTGAATGGTGGGGCCACTTATGTTTTTGGGCTTTGTTGCAAGAATTGCCAGTTCATGCCATCAGGCACAATGTGTAGGGAAGAGATCAACGAGTGTGATCTGCCAGAGTGGTGCCATGGAACTTCGCATGAGTGTCCAGATGTGCATATGCAGGATGGCGCCCCTTGCATGGATGGTGGCTACTGCTATGAAAGGAGATGTAGTAAGTGTGATATCCTGTGTCAGCAAATTTTTGGCAAAGTTGCCAAGAGTGCAAATATGACTTGCTATTTACACCCGGAGTAACTGTGGTAACTTTGGTAACTGTGGTGTAGATAGAACTACATTCATGACATACAATACCACAGATATACTCTGTGGGAGAATTCAGTGTTACAGAACTTCCCCCTTTAAAAGATCATTCTACTGTGCATTGGACTGGGGTCAATGATGTTATTTGCTGGGGTACTGACTACCATGTAGGGGTATCCAAACCAGATACTGATGTCATGTCAGATGGCACAGAGTGTGGTCCAGGACATGTGTGCATCAAGAGTAAGTGTCTAGCCGGGCGTGGTGGCGCACGCTTTTAATCCCAGTACTTTGGGAGGCGGAGACCGGAGGATCCAGGTTCGCGGCCAGCCTCAGCTCGCGCACGCGCGCTGTCTCTGTCTCTCTCTCTCTCTCTCTCTCTCTTCCTGTCTCTCTCTCCCTCTCTACTTAGTGAGGCCCTCCGCAACTTCGTGAGACCCGGTTT
>PVJS01043308.1:2500-17120 GCA_004027185.1 Glis glis | reverse complement strand
TTTTTATTTCCCCATCAAATTTGATAGATATCTTTGCTGGGTAGATAAATCTTGGCTGGAAGTTGTTTTCTTCCAGGGTTTGGAATATGTCACTCCAGGTCCTCCTGGCTTTCATGACTTGGTTGGAAGGTCGGGAGTGATTTTTATTGGTTTGCCTCTGAATGTTACTTGGTCTTTTACTCTCGCTGCCTTTAATATCCTCTCCTTGGCCTCTACATTAGTCAATTTGATTATTATGTGGTGTGGTGAACCTCTTCTCTGATCCTGTCTATTGGGGGTTCTATATGTTTCCTGTACCTATGTGTCGACCTCTCTTTCTATGTTTGGAAAATTTTCTAATATTACTTCTCTGAATAGATTATTGATTCCTTTGGTTTCAGCTTCTATTCCCTCTTCTATGCCTATTATTCTTAGCTTTGCTCTTTTAAGACTGGCTGAGATCTCTTCAATGTCCAACTTATGCTGTTGAATTGTTTTTTTTTTAAATTATATACTATGCATTCATTTTTGGAGAGGTCATCTTCTAAGAGTGAGATTCTATTTTCCATGTGGTCTAGTCTATTGTTGATGGTCTGTATTGATGCCTTCATTTCAATTATTGCATCCTTCACTACCTTCAGAGCTTCTTTTTGATTCTTGTTCTGGGTGACGGATTCTTTGTTTATTTGATCATTACTTTCAGACTCTTTCTGAATTCTTTTCATAAATCCTGTATCATTTCTACTATTAAAGTTCTGAATTGTCCTTCTGGCAATCTTTGCACTTCTGTGTTGTCAGGTTCTCTTGTTGTGGGGTTGTGGGACCTTATTGTTTCTTTGCTATTCTTCCTTTTCATGCTTTCAGGTTTCTTATGTTTATACCTTTGTTGCTTTTGGTAGCTCTCCCTCACTCCATAGGTTTCCTATGTCTAATCTCTCTCCCTTTAGAGTTTCCTATTCTGGGGGTAGATAGTTGCTACTAGGTGAGCCTTAAAGGTGAATAGCCTTTACTGAGTGGTTATTCTCATTTCCTTGGTACAATTTCCATTTGTAGGCCCAATTTTAGTCTCCTAAAGTGATTGGGACCCTTGCCTGGTGCTTCTCACTACCTGTGCAGGTGACCAGTGCTGCTAATGCCCCTGTCACTGCAAGTGTGGGTCTCCACGTTCTCCACTTGGGCTGTCCCTATGTCTCTCTCTGTCTATACCTATGGCAGGTGTCAGCAGCAGGGGACCCCAGGCTTGTGTCTCTCTTTGCCTACAGAAGCAGCGGATGTCGCTTTGACCAATTCTGTGCAAACCTGGCACTCCACGTTTTCCACAGAAAGGGCTGGTTTGGTCCAATTTTCCCCAGGTACCACAACTGTATGTCCTGTGGCGATTCCTGGGGATTCTATAAGACTGCTGCGACCTGCAGGCTGCAAGTCTGTCCCACCGAAATGTTGCAAAGTACTGTCTGCTTATCCATGCATCTACCATGTCCCACAGCCGACCCCACTCCCACCTCCGCCGGGGCAATCTGCACAGTGTCAGACCCAGAGAGTCCCCGTGGCCGCGCTGGGTGGTCTCCCCTGGGGCCATGCTGGGTGGTCTCCCTTGGGGCGGCTCATTGACTTACGATCTTGTTGAGTGCTGCTCTTAATCTCTGGGGTGGTGGGCTCAGCTGCTGCCGCCGGTTCTGGTCAGGCCTCCGGGCACTGGGACTCTGCCGAGTGTGGATTGAACTGCTGCACACTTTTGTCACTGCTTCTCTGCAGTGCTGGTTTTACAACAGGTCCCTGGCTTCCTTGTTGGAGGCCTGCAGAAGCCACAATTCCGGTAGCTGCCGGCGCGGTCTGACCAAGATGGCGCCGCTGCCACTTCCGCCGACGCAGCAGTTCGGGTCTGTGTCGCACATGGAGCAATTCGCTGCTGCCGTCACTGCTGCTATTCTGCAGCTGCTGGGTTCACAGCAGGTCGCTGGCGTCTCCGTGGGTCTTGTGCGGAAGCCACAATGCTGGTAGCCGCCAGTAAGGTCCTGCTAAGATGGCGCCGCCGCAGCCGCTGTGGCCGCCGTTTGGTGTCGAGTGTGGAGGAGCCGCTGCTCGCTTTCGTCTCTGCTGATCTGAGTTGGACTCACAGCAGGTCTCTGGCTTCTCTGCTGGCAGCGTGTGGAGCCGCGATGCCAAGAGCGGCCGGCGCGGTCCGGACAAGATGGCGCCGCCACCGTCCCTTAGGTAAGGCGCTTGGAGCTTTTTACTTTCCTCTGTTTTGTCTTCTGGCTTTGATTCCATCGCATTTCAAACTTTTTGTTGTTTACTTCAAGTTTTTGTTGCCTTTCTTTTCCTATTGAGAAGTTGCTTTCACGGCAATTGAGATTCAAGACTCAGACAGATCATAGCGTGATATCTCCCTTAGTCGCCATATTGGAACTGCTGCCATTTGATTTTTGACAGGTGTGAAAGTACTTCAATGGAGAAATTATAAACTTTTCAACAAATTTTTTTTTTTTGTGGTACCGGGGATTGAACGCAGGGGCGTTCTACCTCCGCGCTACACCCCCGGCCCTATTTTTTTATACTTTATTTTGAAACCGGGTCTCACGAAGTTGCGGAGGGCCTCACTAAGTAGAGAGAGAGAGAGAGACAGGGAGGGGGAGAGAGAGAGAGAGAGCTGAGGCTGGCCACGAACCTGGATCCTCCGGTCTTCGCCTCCCAAAGTACTGGGATTACAAGCGTGCGCCACCACGCCCAGCTCAACAAATGGTTTTGAAACAATGACACACACACACAACACACACACACACACACACACACACACACTTACCTAAACCTTGCAACTTACATAAAAATATAACATCAAAAGAGTAATAGATATACATTAAAACATTTTCAGGAGCATGAACTATAAAAGGAAATTTGATAAATTGGATTTATAGAAATTAAAAGCTTTTCCACTGTGAGAAGCACTATTACAAGAATGGAAGGACGAACTTCAGACTGGGCTTAAGTATTTGCAATTCACCTGACAAAGGACTTGTATCTAGAATATATAAAGTGTCCTCAAAACTTAAGAGTAAGAAAATATTGAAAAGACTTGAACAGACGCCAATGAGAGTGGATGGATGGTAAATAAGCACATGGAAAAAATGTTCAGCATCATTAGCTACTTGAGAATTTGAAATTTAAGCCATAATGATGTACTTCTCCACAGCTATTAAAATGGTAAAATAGACAGTACTAATAATTCCAAATGCAAGTGAGAATGTGGAGCAACTGGAACTTTATTACACTGCTCTTGGCCAAACAAGTGATACATCCATTATGCAGAATGGTTGGCATTTTCTTAAAAAATGTAACACATACTTATTGTATGACCCAGCAATCTCACTTCTGGGTGTTTACCTAGAGATATAAAAATATATATTCACACAGAAACCTGTGAATGAATACTTGTAATAACTTCATTCCTAAAAGTCAAAATCTGTGAACAGACTATCGATACATGCAAAGGCATTATGCAAGTGACAAAGCCTATTTCTTTAGGCTACAAACTGTATTTATGTGACACTATGGAAAAGCCAAAACCATAGTTGAGAAAAGATTAGTGTTTTCCAGGAGTTAATGGCATGGGAAAACTAGGACTTCAGAAAATTTCATCTGCTTTGAGGATATGATTTCTTTTATTCCTGCCATTTATTCTGTTTATTTATTTTCAGTGTACATGAAATGTTTATATTCTTGTGGGAGCCCAGGATTTTAGAATGCAAAATCAAAACACAAAATTTATCATAGTTTTATTTCCTGCTTTGTGTTTCCTTTCCTAAGACAGTGAACAGAGATAGTTGAGCTGATTGGACAGGGTTGACAGTGACCACAGTCATTTACAGATGAGCACACAGAAATCTGGAGAGCTCAGCCACTTGCCCAAGGTCACACAGAGAGTAAGTGGCAACTGACTCGTTAGAATAAAATCCTGTTTGCTGGGGTGCACCAAACAGGAAGGCCACATTATGAATTTTGAGGGCCCTGGGAATTTTTGCTTTTGGGAGGTCCCTTCTTCCATAATTTTGATATTAAATATTTTTTCAATATGTGTGAGTGTGTGTGTGTGTGTGTGTGTGTGTGTGTGTGTGTGCTCATGCGTGTGCTCATGCGTGTGATGGAGATGGAACCCAGGATCTCTTTCACGTCCACACTAGGCAAGTGTTCTGCCACTGAGCTACATCTCCAGCCCTCAGTGTAACTTTGAGTACATCATCAACTTTTTTTTTCCTATTTCAGAAGAAATTTAATAGATTTCCAAGGGCTCTGAATTTTACTCTCGAACCCTTAAAGTTGATTTTCCTCCTTATTTTAGAAGAAACTACTCTGTATAGTATAATGGTGGATACATGTTATTAAACATTTGTCCAAAACCAAAGAATACACAACATTAAGAGTGAACCCTAACTTGAAGGATGGACTTTGGAGGGTAAGGAAGTGTCAAGTTAGCTTCATTAATTGTAACAAATGTATCACCCTGTTGGGGAATATTTATAATGAGGGAGGCTATACATGCATGGGGCAGGGGGTATTATGGAAAATCTCTGTATCTTCCCAGTTTTGTTGTGTACCTAAAACTGCTCTGAAGAATCAAGTTTATTAAAAAACAGAAATTAAATTTTTATTGACCTCCTACAAGTATCAGAGGCCCTCAGTAATGGCCCTAACTGTGCCTAATGGACACTTTGTATTTGCAAAGCAGTCACTATTCCAAGTATTGCAAAAGTTCTTCTGATTTCTTCCAGTGAAGGCAGGATAGCAGCATTACCAAAAGGCTGGCACTCTGACTCCAGACTTTGCAAAGCCAACTTCAGGGGAAGAGAATGCAGTTAGCATTTGCTAAGCAAATGCTTTCCAATCTATGGGTCTTTACATTTTCTTTTCAGCAAAATAACCCAAACTCATTCCTCTCATTCATACCTGCATACTATATGCTGCCACAGTGATGGGTCAGAGAAAACAATGAAGGGAACAGACCTCAGGTTTTTGGAGGACTGTCAATCACGTATGTGGTTTCCTTTCTCTGTGGCTGCAGCTGCTGGAGCTTCCTGAGCTGCGGCAATCAGCAGGGACTCGATGAGCAGATACTTACTTGTATCCCCTACAGGGCACAGTAAGACTGTGACTTTCCCCTTGCACACATCCCTGTTCTTTATCAAGAAGCCATGCATTCTCCCTACTAATTGGGAAATGTTACCAGGAATCACCTTTTGACCATATCTCTCAAATATCATAGGAATTTATTTGATCTTTATTTCTCCTTGGTCATTTCCTCTATTGCGCATCTTGTGTGTGTATTCATGTGTTGCACTTTCTCTCAAGTACTCTTTTTATCTTCCTCTTATCAGTCTCCAAAATCAGCCATTCTAGTACTTTTTTCAGATCCTTGCTCTTAGAATTAATGTCTCTGCTCTTTCCATGGAAATTCTAGTTATCTCTGTCTTTACTATAAAATGTGCATTGCAATCCTTGTGATATGTCTTTTCCCAACCCTAAGAACAGATCATTTTTTTCTGACTTTCTGCCATCCATTCTTCTCAGAAGGTGTTCAAGTAATTGTTGAGTTTGGGGATTGAGTGGAAGTCTGTTCTTTTGGTTCACCATGCTACAATCCCCTCCATGGACTTTCCTAGGAATCTTGATTTGAAGGATATGAAATATGCAAGCATCAGGCATTTGAAGAGCTAATGCATGCTGCCAAGCCCTTCAGACTATCCTCAATTTCTCTGAAATGTTGTACTTCAAAGAACTTGTTAAGGATTCAGGAAGCAGCCACTGAGTTAAGTCCCTATGTATTAGATCAAGTAGTTCCTTAGAAACTAGCAGTGACATCTAAAAGCAAGTTCCCAAATTACCTTTCATCACCAAGTCCTTAGTAGATGCCAGTGTGCTTAGGAAGAAATGCTTTGTACTTCCCCAAGTCCAAGCTCTCAATGGGAATATCTGTATTGATCCTACTTCCTACCCCTTCATTACTCCAAATTCTTCAAGATTATTAGTACAATCACATGTAGAACTATAATAGCTAACTTTCCCCAAATGTTTACTATGTTTATGGCACCATTTCATTCTTACTCATATTGCATCATTTTTTCTTAAAAAAATCCCATAACGTGGATATCCCTATTACCACATAATAATGACCAGATAAATTCAGAATTTATTATGTGCGTCAAAATAACTGAAAATGCTTAGATATTATAGCACAATCCCATTGGTTGTAAGTCCATGTCTCTTTCTTCTAACCAGTCTACATCATAAAGGGAGGCAGTGGAGATGGAGGTGCAGGGGTGGGGTAGGTGTCATTTGACCTAACCTTGTGTTATGTCACATGTCTCACAAGTACTGTGTAGAAGGTAGGTGCCCACAAAGTGTTGGGGCTACTGCTCTAGCTTAATATTTATATAATGCTTGATAATCTGGAAAATAAAAGGCCAAGAAGTATTTCTTTTACTCTGCAAAATAGGGCTTGAAGGTTTGAGGAAAGTACAACAAGACATGAAAGATCAACTTCAGAAGTTCATGAGTCAATGTCACCAGCATTATACTTCAATATACCTGGAGCAGGACTCTGCTGTCTGTGCTTCCTACTCTGCCTTTCTGATAGAATGCAGGGAGAGAGATGGGAACAGTACAAAATTCACTGATAATCCTTTGACATTGTTGGGATATGGGAAGAGGAGGTAATATAACAGAGAGAGTGAGAGAGAGAGAGAGAGAGGGAGTGTGTGTGTGTGTGTGTGTGTGTGTGTGTGTGTGTGTGTGTTACTCTTCTGTTGTTTAGCACTTACTCCCTTCTGGCATTTCTGGGAATAAATGGCTTGGGTTAAGTTAAAGAGAGAAGACTTATCCATATCATAGAGAACACAAGCAAGAGAGAGAATATGCTTTCTGTTTTCAGGATTCGAGAGCTACAGAGTTTCAATGCATGCTGTAAACCTCCCACCCAAGGCCCAGTGTGGTATTGGAGTAAGCAAACCTTACAATTACCACATAGCAGAAGGTTCCTCTGACCCCGGTTTTGGCCTTTGAAGACTGTGTGGATATTTCCTATCACTTCTGCAGGTCCGTCCTACAACCTGGGAATGTTCTTTTAAAAGTAAAGCTTTATACCAAATGATGTGTGCATGTATGTTTGTATCACTTTGAATCTCACTATGATGTATAATTGTATTGCACCAATAAAAGTATAAAAATTACAAATGAAAAAAGTAAAGCTTTATATAACAAAAAGCGCTCACCAATGGATTATCAAATATTTGAGTTAGGACCTAATAGTGCTGCTTAAGGCAGGTGTATCAATTTGGTGGAATCACCTAAGATTACAAATCTCCATGTATGCATCTGTGGAGATAGTATTGACTTACAGCACTGATAACCAACCTAACAGCAGTGCTGTGAAGGTTTAGTGGGAGACTTTGGGAAGCTTGCCTTACAGCCTGTGAAAGAGCTATACAATATTTAGTTCTTATTAACTGTTTTTAAAATTGAAACTAAAACAATGATAATAAAATGACTCACAAAAAGGGACAAGTTTAGCAGTCACTTGGGAATTAGACATAAAATGCTCCTTTTTGAAAGTGTGCTTTTATACCATGTGGACATTGATTCATCATAAATTATGCATTATGTCTTTGAGACCTGTATAATCAAGGACAAGGAGGAAATGCGTAGGTCTAAGTGACTTCAGATATGTGCTCGCAGGTTCATAGAGTATCTTTGTCGCCTAAAACAAAAATCCTGGCACAGGGCTGGGAGAGTCCTGGGCCAGCAGGATTTCTGTTTTCTCTCCTCTTCCGGCTTCCATCTCTTTTCCCCTGGGAGGTCTAGAAATAGCCTTTTCTCATAGTATTCTGTTACTTTTTCTAGGCCTCAATAGGGGTCTATGGTTCCTACTTCATTGGACTTCAAAGGCAGCAGTAAAGTTTCATGCAGATTTGCAAACACCAGGAAAAATGTAACAGATTCTGACACATTTGGAATGAGAAGAAATTTCTAATAAACAAGGCATAATCTATTTAAAGCAGCCACCTTAGATGAATAAGATGTATTTCTTCTATGCTATACCAAAAATACCCTCTGGTGGCCTTACTAGAATAACCAAAACGAGTTTAAGTAGTGGGAAAAAGATAGCCTAATATTTCTAAGTTCATTATTATAAGGGGAAGAGTTTAGAAAAATACTCATTATGACACTAAATCCCATTGGCTAAGGGAAGCCCCATATTGTGTAAAATAATGGCAAGCTTGGAGACCAGGTACTTTCTGGCAAACTTGATCATGCCAGATGTAAACCATCATCATTCTTTGTTCTTTTAGAGGACTTAATAGGAATATAATGAAAGACAAAAAAATTGATTTCCACTCGAAGTAGGAATTTTGCCAAGTGACAATACCATGATGGGTTTCCTCGCTTACGTTCCTGCTCTGTTTACAGAGCAGCACTTGCAAAGTTTGGCTAAGTAGCATTATTTCAAGTTAGTTTCATACTGACAGGAATAAAAATGATGCTCGTCCCGTTGACATTCTGAAAACTGCTTTCAAAGCATCATTATTGCAATGAGCATTTCAGAATGACTTTTTTCCTATCTTCTTTCACATACAGCTCATAAAGAATATTTTCCCTCCTCACTTACTTTTAAATAATACATCAAATTAAGCCTAGCAAGATTCCGACTGGGGTGCACTTTGATTCCCTCTGTGGCGGTGGCAACAATATAACTGGGCCTTTTTTTTTTTTAATCCTGCAATTCTGAAAGCAGGTCTAGCTTTGTATTTTTTCTTAGTTGGAGCTCACAGAAACACTTCAGGAAGTGATTTGGGTTGCAAAGTGCACTGGGAAAGCAAGTTCCTTGACTGGTTTGCAAGGAGATGTAAACAAATGAAGAAAAAAGATGTAAGGTAAGTGGCAGCCATGGGAGGGACTGTGGGAAGCCTAGGAAGGAAACAGGCATGGAGTGGAAATACTGCTTGTCATACCTCAAACTTATAAATGCACATTGATACTGCATGACCCCAAGTGCCAGATGCATTAATTAATCCCAGAGCTCTCAGTTCCACTGGTCACCGTAGGCATGAGGAGGACTCATTTCATTTTCTTTTTTGTTCAGTTGGTTTTGGATCTGCCGTCAATTGTTCCTTTCTCCAAGAAGTTGGCCCGATGTCCCCATATCTGTCATTGTGAGATGTTGGGACATTGTTTGCCTTTACGGGGCAAGAAGGAACTTAGATGTAATTTTTAGTGGGAAGTCCTAAGTGGAAATCCCAAAAGTCTTCACCTCGTTAGTCTCGAATAGTATAAAACATGAGGAGCAGGTCACAGGGCAATCCTTTTTCTCTACATCGGTGTTGTGAGCATGTTGACTGCAATGGAAGCTTTTCACAGGCCAGTAAATATTAATCAGGATTCCTGTGTGTCCACACTTATAATACAGTATATCATTTAAAAATCTGTAGCCCAGATGTTTTTTGTATTCATTCCAAAGGATGTCCATTATAAAAGACTGTAAATATCTCTTTGGAAAAACAGACTTAAAAGCTAATCTATTAATGTATGATGCTGAGTTACTATATGATGTATCATTTGAGCTGCAAGGCAGGTGAAACTCAAACAAAATTGAACTAATATCCTTCCCTTAAAGTGGTAGCACAGACCTGGACCGTTGGACATCTAGTTCCCATTGCTTAACTCGACCAGCTTTTCCATGGCAAGACAAGGGAGGTGGAGGAATCGCTTGACTTAAGAATAAAGAGGGGATCTCTCTGACATTGCAGAAGTTGAGGAGTGTAGATCCTTTGGATTTATGGATACACCACACATAGACATCTTCTAGGAAATGGGTGGCCAATCTGAATGAAATGGTCAGAGGAAGTCTGACGCAACCTTCCAGTTGTACATGCCTTATTCGTACCAAGGGTTATAAATGGAAAACTTTCTGATGTGGTATTTCTGTTTTGTTTTTGCTATGGACAGAATATAAGAATGTTGGCCACTACCAAGATGGTAGTAAAGTTCCCAGAGCCACCAGAAAGTTAGTCCATGACTTCATCATATTGAAAAATTGGAGCGGAGGATGCCAAGGAAGGATTCTCTCTCCCCTCCTAGAGAAAGAAGATAGGGAAGTTCTTCCTGCCCACAGTAAAGTAGCTCATACACCCTGTCTCTCTACCTTTAACCATAAGTTCCATAGACACAAACCAGTTGACAAAGCACATTCTTTGGCTTTTTTTTCATTTGTATTCACAGGGTGGTTTTCATTTCCCCATATTAGAGATTCAGGATGTGACTTACCCACATCTCAGAAATTAATAATTGTCCAGCTGGCATGGGTGGGACAAGAATAGAGAATGAAGGGAAACCAGCTTGCTGAGAAAATGTTTGTGGGTCCCAGAAGAAGTACAGGCCGGCGATGAGGACATGCCCACCCCCCTCACCCCGCACAGCCACAGATGCATATATAATTACATAAGTATGGCTAGGTAAAACATAACACGCATGCACACGTCATGCTGCCGTGGGCATGCACCATTTTGCCCAGAACGCTATATAAGGGACAGGTCTGTAAAATAAAGTTGCTGCTGGTCTCCTTCAGATGGCAACTCCACTGTGTTCTTTTCGCTGGAGATCTCATCGCCAAAACCTCCCCTGCAACCATAGCTGGCCTTTGATGGGGCCTTTGACAATGATCATCAATTTTCACTGAAGGAGGCTGCATTTCTCCATTAGAAATGTGGTAAGTTTTTAAAATTAATTAATTAATGGACTTTATTAATTTTTAGTAAACTTAAAGCAGTTTTAGGTTTATAGAAAAGTTCAGTGGAGAGTACACAAAGTCCCCACATACTGTGGCTCTTCTTCTAGTTTCCCCTATTTCATTGTGGAGTATTTGTTAAAATTGATTTATTGTTACTGACTAAAGCTCATAGTCAACAAATGGTCTGTTTATCTTAGAATTACATAGTATGTATCCTTTTTAGGTTGGCTTCTTCCACTTAGAAATATGTATTTAAGTTTCTTCCATGTCTTTTCACGCTTGAGAGATCATGTCTTTTTAGCATAGAATAAGATTCTGTTGTATAGATGAATCACCTTAATTTATCCATTCACGTATTGAAGAACATTTTGTTTCTGTATTTTGTCAGTTATAAATAAAGCCATGAGAAACATCCCAGTACAGGTTTCTGGATGGATTTGAGTTTTCAGCTTATTTGGGTAATTGATATTAAGGAGCATGATTGCTAGATTGTATAGTAAGCCTAGGGTTTGCTTCCTAAGAAACTTCCAGGCTGTCTTCCAAATTGACTGTATCTTTTTGCATTCCCATTAACAACAGTGCGTGAAAATTATTGTTGCTCTACATCCTTGCCAGAATTTGATGTGTTAATGTTTTGAATTTTAGCCATTCTTTTAAAAAATTTTATTTTTATTGGTATATTATACTGATTCATAGTAGTATGATTCCTTGTTACATAACATAATTTGGTCGAATTATTCCCCAGTATCTTCCCTTTCCCTCCCCTCCCCCCTCCTCCTGGTCCCTTTCCTCTACTCTACTGGTCTTCCTCCTATTTTCATAAGATCCTCCTTCCCCTTTTCCCCTTCCCCTTTTCCCTCCCCCTTTCCCTCCTTTCGTAAAAGATGTAAGGTCTACATTTAGATGATCTCCTCCTCCTCCTCCTCCTCCTCTTGTGTATGCCCAAGGGTTCAGCACCAACACCAGTTTAAAAGACTGTCATTTCTCCATTGGATTGTCTAAAATCAGTTGCTTATATTTGTGTGATCCATTTCTGGGCTTTCTATCCTATTCCATTGACCTATTTGTCTCTTCTTTTGCCAATACCACACCATCTTGGTCACTGTAGCTTCATAGTACATCTTGAAGTCAAATAGGGTCAATCCTCCAACTTTCTCCTCCTCCTCCTCCTCCTCCTCCTCCTCATCCTCCTCCTCCTCCCCGCCTCCTCCTCCTCCTCCAAGATGGTATTGTACATTCTTGATCTTTTGCTTTTTCATATACACTTTTTTGTAAATTTGGGATACAATCTAAAGATTACTAATCAACATGAAAGCATTTATTTATACTTAGACATTTAAAATAGCAACATGATGTAACCATTTTAGAAATAAACCTGATTTATTTGCCATAATCTCAAATTACCTTTCCCACAGCCCCTGTCTACTGAGCCACACTACTAGGGAAAGATGATTTTTTTTTCTTGCTACTTGAAAACCCCATTTTTCACTGGTCAAAGAAGATCAGAAGTAATTTCCAACTGTCATATTACAGTATATATGTTGGGCCCTGTTATAGTTCCTGCAATTTACTTAAATGGCACAAAAAATGGTATATTCCAGACTACTGACTAATAATAAAATTATGACTTTATTTCTCCTACAAATTTGGCACCAAGAAATTTGAGATATATCTTTCTCCAAAGTTCAAAGTCTTTGGAGGTTTTCTTTTTCACTTTATACCTGTGAATTTTCAGAAAAAACCCAAGGTGCACTGTAGATCCATAGTAATTTGGGCAATATTAGAAAACAAACATATTATGTGGACTGTCTGTGTTGGGTCCAAAAATGTGCTCAAGTTCTTGCAAGAATTCATCTATGTAGTGGACCTAATTACTCAGTGTTTAGTCTCCAAAACTTTCCATCTGTTCTTAGAGCTTTCTCTGCTACCAAAGCACCCTGCCTCCATTCATAAAACCGCTCCCATTCCTTTTCCTAGAGGGTAACCCCAGAAATCTCATTTTGTTTTAAAACCGCTTTATAAGCAGCTTTTTAAGGTATGTTCCACATTTGTTTATCTGCTTCTCTTTCCTTTATGCCGGTGTAAACAGTGTTGACTATTAAGCTTTATAAAGCAATGCTGAGTGTCTTAGCTTAACTAACCACACAAGGAACATTAAAAGCAACCTTTCAGAAGGAAGAGTAATCATCATTAATAGAGATGAGCTCAACCAGCATGTTTCCAGTGGGAGCCCACGGTTTCTGACCATGCTGTTGGCATTTCATATTGCCACATGACGGTGCTGGTATTGGTTCTTCAATAATACCAATTGGAAAGAGCCAGCAAAACTTTACCCTCACACATATACACATTCACACAACGGTGAAAAATCAGATCCTCTTCCCTTGTGACCCTAGCAGGGAAAGCTCTTGCTCTTCTATTCCTTTTCTTTTCCTTTTTCCCCCTGATACTAGGAATTGAACCCAGGGACGTTCTACTTCCGAGCTACACTCCCAGTCCTTTTTATATTTTTATTTTGAAACAGGGTTGCGCTAAGTTGCTGAGCCTGGCCTTGAATCTGTAATCCTCCTGTCTCAGCCTTCCAAGTACTGGGATTACAGGCTTGTGCCACAGCACCTCCTTTTCTTCCCTTTTTTTTTCTAAGGAATGTGAGTTCCACCCAGTGGAAGTTGCGTTTCAGAGTTACTCCTCTCTCTCAATAACATTGTCAGCCTTTCTACTTCGTTCCAGCTACAAAAAGCAACCACCAAAATAATTTAATGCCATCCTGCTAATTACCAGGGCTAATAGAGAAACTACCACCACTCTTCAAATGGCTTTCATTTACATGTTGATTTCTCGCTTCCCACTTGGGAAAGGTGTGTTTGGCTCTAACTGCTTTTGATCTCATGGTTCTGTAGCCTGACCTACTTTCATTTTTCTTACTGCTGACATTTATTTTATTTTCTTTATTTAAGGGCAGAGAATAACAGAAAAAAAAGGTAATCAGCATGCATTTAGGTCATTGTAAGCGTCCCAGTTACATTTGCATTTTTTCTGTTAAAAGTCTAATGCTGCCTTTGAATGATTTAAGATACTTGGACAAGGGGAAAAATAACCCTTCCCTCCCCATAAATCCAGAGTGCAAACAAAGAGAATGCATAATCCACATGCCTTGATTCTGGACCCTGTAAATTACATCAGTCACAGATTTTGTCAGCCTCCCAGAAATCATCCCCTAGGACCAAAATCCAGGTAAGGCAGCAAGCATCCCTTTCTCCCATAGCACAAGAAGCTTTGAAGGACCCAGTGGACAGAAGTCTACCTTTCTGATTACAGGGTTTCAAGCAGAGTGTGAACTTTGCCCCATGCAGAGCTGGTGACAGCCAAGGGAGGATTCCCAGAGCACTCACTATGGGGAATAACATAGGAACTAAGCTTCAAGGGTCATTTACATATTTCAAGAACCATAATGAGGTTGGTACAGATCTGCCAAGTGACTCAGTAGCAAAGAGGACACTATTTAAGGAGGAAAAACTGTGCTATATTCTCATGGTGGTTGGGACAGATACAGGAGACAGACAGAAACCACGGTGATGGGTTTAGTAATTAAAGGGCTCCAGAGAGCAGCGGGAGCTCATTGGTGCCACCGGTCAGAAATTCCTCACATCAAGTTCTCCACTGTGGTATTCTCCTACTCTTCAAGGGTTCGGAGTACAGCATTTCCCACACAGAAAGTAGCATTCTACTTGGTGCTAGTTTCTTGGAGGGCTACTAGGTATGGCATATGTTTCTGTGACCAAATGTTTGGAGAAAGCTGATTTATAGAAAATTTGTGTTATTTTTGCTTTGCCGTTTATTATGCAGCTTCTGAGATATTAATAAGAA
>PVJS01043307.1:0-17123 GCA_004027185.1 Glis glis | reverse complement strand
TTGAACCCAGGGGCGTTCTACCTCCGCGCTACACCCCCAGCCCTGTTTTTTTATACTTTATTTTGAAACCGGGTCTCATGAAATTGTGGAGGGCCTCACTAGGTAGAGAGAGAGAGAGAGAGAGAGAGAGAGAGAGAGCGAGCCCGAGCTGAGGCTGGCTGCGAACCCAGATCCTCCGGTCTCCACCTCCCAAAGTACTGGGATTACAAGCGTGCGCCACCACGCCCGGCTCTAAAATTTCTTTCTGTAGTGTAAGTCAAGAACCTGCCAGGGCTGAGTTGAGGTCCCCTTCACCTTTCTGGGGAACCCCCTCAGACCCCCATCTGGTGACAACAATGTGCTAGTAGAATGTCACTTGGTGGTAATGTGGATTACTACTATCCCCAGATACAGAGACAGCACCTGAGACCCAGAGAGGTGGGGGAACTGTCCAAGGCCACACAGTAGGGCAGTCAAGGGTCTGAATCGAAGAAGTTTGTTTGTTTGTTTGATACTGGGGATTGAACTCAGGGACATTATACCTCTGAGTTACAACTCCAACCCGATCTATTTATTTATTAGTTTGTTTTTAGTACAGGGGATTGAACCTAGGGACATTCTACCTCTGAGCTACGCCCCCAGCCCTATGTTATTTTTTATTTTGAAATAGGGTCTCGCTAGGTTGATGAGAGTCTCACTACTTGCTGAAGCTGTCCTTGAACCTGAGATCCTCCTGTCTCAGCCTCCCAAGTACTGGGATTACAGGTGTGTGCCACCACACCTGGCTTTTATTTCTATTTGTGTGGGGGGGGGGGTACTGGGGATAGAACCCAGGGACATTCTATCTCTGAACTATACCCCCAGCCCTATTTTATTTCTTATTTTGAAACAGGGTCTCACTAAGTTGCAGAGGGCCTCACAAGTTGCTGAGGCTGGCTGTGAACCTGCAATCTTCCTGTCTCAGCCTCCCAAGTACGGGGATTACAAGTGTGCACCACCACACCCAGCCCAGCTTTTATTTTTTATTTTGAAACAGGGTCTCATCTAAGTTTCTGAGGCTGGACTCGAACCTGAGATCCTCCTGTCTCAGCCTCCCAAGTACTGGGATTACAGGTGCATGCCACCACGCCTGGCTTGAAGGGCTATCTTGACCTGGGCAGGCTTTGGTCCTGCTCTACCCTGAAAAACCTCTCCCCAGTGACCCTGTGGTGTCCGTTTCCTCCCTCTCTTACCCTCATGTGTCGCTTCCTTCCCATTATCGTCATCTTTCTCTCTCCTGTTTTAACCACCTGTGAATCTGCACCTACCCAAAGGGTTGCTAAATTTGAATCAGACGTGGGAGGACTTTAAAGATGGAATCCAATTCTCACACTTTACAGATGGGCAAGCTGAAATCAGAAAGGCTCCTGCAAATGTTCACAGTTCTACCTCCGCCCTTTGCCCAGGCTGTTTCCCTTCCCACCTCTGCCTGCCCAACTCCCTTCTGTCCTTGCCCCCTTCACATGATCCAACACAGCCAGAAGGAGCTTCCAAAATACCCATCTATCTCATCAGTCCACAATCCTGCCTAGCAACCCTCAAAGAACCAAAAGTCTGGCCTAGCTGCCTTCTCTGCTCTCCCGTCCTGGGCTGACCCTTGCCCTCCCAATGCTAGCCTGCCTCTAGCCTTGATCTGGCTATTGGCTGCTCCTCAAGTCTCAGATCTCTCTGGTGCAGGAACCCGAGGTGCTCACAGCTTCTCCTTCATCTGCAACCTCACCACCTCCCCAACTAGACCACGAACTCCATGGAACTAGACCATGAACTCCGTGGAACTAGACCACGAACTCCATGGAAACAGTACCCGGGCTGACCTGTTCACCACCCTGTTCAGACCCACACAGACACGCATAGGCCCAAACAATATTTGATGAAAGGAGGAATGGTTAAATGTTCATGCAGAAGCCGGGCGTGGTGACGCACACTTGTAATCCCAGTACTTGGGAGGCTGAGACAGGAGGATCGCAAGTTCGAAGCCAGCCTCAACAACTTAGCGAGGCCCTCTGCAACTTAGTGAGACCCTGTTTCCAAATAAAAAATAAAATCGGCCTGGGGGTGTAGCTCAGAGGTAGAATGCCGCTGGATTAAATCCCCAGTGCCCCCCCACACACACACACACAAATGTTCGTACAAAGAGAAGACCATGAGCTCAGCAGGGAGGCGTGCAATCAAATGTTGTGTGCAAGCCCATCTTGGTGGCACACACCTGTAACTCCAGTACTTGGGAGGCCGACACTGGAGGATCACAGGTAGGAGGCCAGCCTCAATAACATAGTGAGACCCTGTTTCAAAATTTTAAAAATATTAAAAGCTAGGCGTGGTGGTACACGCCTGTAATCCCAGTACTTGGGAGGCTGAGAAAGGAGGATCTGGGTTCGCGGCCAGCCTCAGCAACTTGTGAGGCCCTCTGCAACTTAGTGAGACCCTGTTGCAAAATAACAAATAAAATAGGGCTGGGGATGTAGCTCAGAGGTAGAATGCCCCTGGGTTCAATCCCCAGGACCGCAAAAGAAAAAAAATTAAAAGGGCTGGGGGGTAGAGCTTGGAGGTAGAAAACCCCTGGGATCAATCCCCCGTTTCCCCCCCTCAAAAAACGTGTGCTGGTAGTAGCAAGTATTCCTGTAGGAGTTGTTGGGTTATATGGGGGCAAAGAAAACACCGCCCGACAGCAGGAAGCAGGCTTTATTTAGGAATAAAACCTGGAAGGAGGCATCTGACCAGGGAGAGAGCCCACAAGAGTCAGAAGCCACCTCCTTACAGGTTAGGGGCTTTTTATGGGGCAAGGAAAGGGGGGGTACAGGAGTAGTCTGTAAGCAGCTGGTTGGTGTGCCAGTGCCAGGTCATCTCATGGCAGGGCAATGGTCAGGGGGCGTTTCTCTCTTTGTTCCTTTGTTCTTGGTCCTCCTCCGGCAAGGCCTCATGTCCAGACCTCACAGTGCCCACAGGAGTAGGTTGAGGTGTGAGGAGAATTAACAGAGAAGTAGAATTATGATATTCGTTTCTGTTTTGGCTTATTTATTTAGGTATGTATGTGTTTTGGTACTGGGGATTGAACCCAGGGGTATTCTACTTCCAGGCTATGCCCCCAGCCTTATTTTATTTTTTATTCGGAAACAAGATCTCGCGAAGTTGCCGAGAGCCTCACTAACCTGCTGAGGCTGGCTTGGAACCCGCGATCCTCCTGTCTCAGCCTCCCAAGTACTGGGATTACAAGAGTGCGCCACCACGCCCCGCTTTCGCTTCTGTTTTACAATCACCTCGGGACCCCCGTACATGTCCTGTACTGACAAAGCGCCGGGTGGAGCCCTGCACGTCCTGTGAAGGCGCCTATGCAGCCCATGCACTGCACACAACTTGAAGGGTCACAGCCTCCCAGCTCATCCACCGACCTCGGCTTAAGTAGCGCTAGTCCGGCTGGAACCCTAAAATGAATGCCCGCAGCGCCAGCCAGGCCAGGACGGAACGGAAGGCTCGAGGGCTTCGGAGGCGGCAGAGGACAGCGCCTTAGAGGTAGGGAGTGGGGGATCTCACTGGGTCCAGTTAAGAAACTTGGCGACTTCGGCAGCGGATAAGGAGGGGGACACAAGGTTTTAGGGCGACTCAGGAAGATGACGTAAGTAGCGCGCCAGGCGGCGCCAAGACGGCGCTGTCCCGCCCCCGCCCGGTGCATTGTGGAGCCTAGAGGCGCCCGCCCGAGGCCGAATCTCGCGAGAGAGCGAGGTTCACGCGGACGGCTGAGGCAGGGAGATAGGGCTTCCTCTTTCGGAACGGGAGCCCCGCCCTCTGGCGGGAATGAACCAATCGCTACGCCTCTCTTTCCGGGCCGCGCGGATTGGCCCAAGGGTGCACATGACCGAGGTGCCGGTCACGTGACAGCGCGGCTCCGGAGCACGTGACTAAGCCGGCAGTCTCTGGAGCCGGCGTTTTCCTACCGAGGGAACAGGACGAGCCTTCAATTCCGAGGCTGCGCGGGTGAGGAGCGGTGACGGCGGTGGCTCCTGCCTGGACGCGGCCGCTGCGCGCGGCCACGGGGAAATGGGTTCGGGTGCTGGCTAAGTAAAGAGCCCGATCGGGTCTCCCCTCTGGGTGGCTTGGACCAGGTCCCTGTCCCTGCTCAGCAGGGGCACAGTGTTGCCCGATGAACTAGGTGGCCGGCCCGAGGCTTGCGCCGAGTGGGAAGCGGGCGATGGCGGGCGAGCAGCCCCAGGAGCGGGCAGCAGGCTCCCCGCGCTCTCAGGACTGACGTGGTCGGTGCTGAGCAGAGCCCGTGTCTTTGGCTGGCTTCAGCCACCAGTTGCACGCAGTGGGCGTGTGGCAGGCCTGCACCGCTGGCTCGGACCGCTCTGTTAACTAGACAAAGCAGTGGGGTTCAGACGTGGCTGCGAGGCCCTGGGCGAGGACAGACTGAGGCCTTACAGCCTGGAAATGGAGGAGCCAGTGCTGGACCCTTCTCGACCCACAGACCGCGCCCCCACAGCCACCACCACGTGGCTCTGGCACCTGAGAAGTGGTGATGGACACCGGCTCCGTGCCCAAGGGAGTCGCCCCAGCCGCGATGATTTACCTTCCCTCCCGCTTCCTGCCCAAGATGCGGTGACCATGGAAGGTGGTGCCTGACCTTCCCAGGCTCCCCTCTCCACACTGAAAGAGCGCCCTGGCCTTGAAGCTCTTTGCACCAGAGGGCGGGAGGGCCTCGGGCCAGAGCCAGCAATGGAGGAGAAGCAGAGAGAGTGAGGAGCCAGGAAGCCATAAATAGGGGAGAGATGAGAAATGGACAAAGGCCTAAAGAGAAATTGCTGTCGACAGTAAAAAAGCATAAAGGGCCTGTGGGTGTAGCTCCGAAGATGTATGCCCCTGGGTCCAATCCCCAGTACAACATCAAAAAAGCAGAAATCAGCTGGGCGTGGTGGCGCACGCTTGTAATCCCAGTACTTGGGAGGCGGAGACCAGAGGATCCGGGTTCGCGGCCAGCCTCAGCTACTTAGTGAGGCCCTCTGCAACTTAGTGAGACCCAGTTTCAGTAAAAGATAAAAAATAGGGCCGGGGGTGTAGCGCGGAGGTAGAACGCCCCTGGGTTCAATCCCCGGTGCCGCAAAAAAAAAAAAAAAAGGCAGAAATCCCCGCCTTCATAAAACAACTTCTAAAGTCTAGAGGCAAAATCCATACTATAGAGCTGGGGTGTAGCTCAATGGTAGAGCGCTGCCTAGCATGTGCAAGCCCTGACCTCCATCCCCAGCGCCACAAACACACACACTACACTATGTTGGAAATCAGTGCCACAGAGGAAAAATCTAAAGCTAGGGAGAGGGGCAGGAAGGGTCTAGGGAGTGGGGGAAATTTACCTAAGGGACAGGGAAGGCCTTGCTAAGGTGACTGAAGGAAGTGGGGGAAGAGCCTTGCGGGCAGAGTGCAGAGTGCGACCCTGCAGTGGAGTGAGCTTGCGTCTGAGTCGGAGATCATCAGGGAGGCAGTGGGTGTCCACAAAAGGACTCAGGGACGCAAGTCCATCGCAGGATTCTCAGACCGGCATGGTCTACCCTGCATGGTATCAGGTGCACCCTGTGCTGTTGAGAATGAACCCTAGGAGGCCAGGCCGGGGATGGCAGGGCAGTTAGTGGGCTATTGAGATTGTCCACTTAAGAGGCCAGGGAGGCTGGGACCACAGCGATAGCCATGCAGAAGAGGAGAAACATTTGGACTTCGGACATACTCCGGAGGTAGCAGCCAGTGGATGTCAGGTCCCGCTGGAAGCTGTTCTTCCTCTTCATAAAGGCACCTCCACTTCATTTCTGGTGGCTGTGGCTGCCAAGTCATGGGAGGTGGGAACCTGGTCCTGTGACCCCATCTGCTTACACTGGCATCTGCAGAGCCACCTGCTCCAGTGTGTCCCACGTAGCACATCCCCCTCCTCCTCCAGCCTCCCCTTAGATGCCGCCATACCCCCCCCCCCAGCTGCTGTGCAGGTGGCCTCAGGCCCTGAAGCCTCTTTCCTGTTTTCCCTGAGCGGGATGCCAGCCAGGAGCAGAAAGGCAGTGTGCCCTCTACCCCCAGAACCTCAAACCCACTGGCGTCTCTGTCATTTTGTCCAGGCCAAAGCAGCCGTCCCTGCTCAGGACTCCCTGACACACAGCCCTTTGCCGCCTCCTCAATTCTCCCCTCATTGATCCCCAACTTCTGGCTCTGACTGCTCCTGTCTTCCTCCACATTGTTCCCAGCACAGATCTCTGAGCTCCGAGACCGCTACACAGGTTGTAGAGGTGCTTCGGGGGCCAGTGGGGGTGACAGTGCTGGGTATGTGTACCTGGGGCTGCCCCAAGCAAGTGGAGAGGCACCTTTTCCTAATTTCCATCCGGCACCTCCATGCTGAGGGCCTTGTGTGTGCACATATGATAAGTTGTTTGGTTTTGTTTTGGGTACTGGGGATTGAAGCCAGGGGCATTATACCTCCAGGTTATACCCTCAGTCCTTTTTATTTTTTGTTTTGAAATAGGGTCTCACTAGATTGCTGAGAATCTCGGTAAATTGCTGAGGCTGGCCTAGAATCTGTAATCCTCCTGTCTCAGTCTCCCAAGTACTGGGATTACAAGCGTGCGCCACCACGCCCGGCTTTTACATTTCTCTTGATAGCTACTGACCATGTGGAGGATTGAACTGTACCGTCCAGGTGTGTGCACATACTCCCAATGAGGTTTGCAAACAGAATTGTCTAATGATGACATCCTCAGGACTTTTCTCCATCATTAAGTGATACATGACTATACTTGTTTACATTTTCCTTAGTCCTGTATCTCTGAGTAAAAGCTAGGGGTAGAGGAGCTGCTGTGGCTGGGTTTTGGTGCTCTGCCTGATGGGGACAGCCCAGTGGGCGCTGGGTTCTTGCTACCAGCAGGCACTGAGCAGGACTCCATCCCCAGAACCTCCCTGCTCAGAGCCGCCTGCAGGTGCAGGGGTTGGGAGTTACTATGTGTGTGTGCTTTTATTTGTCTGTTTTACAGTAATGGGGATTGACCCTAGAGGTGCCCTACCACAGAGCTCCACCCCCAGCCCTTCTTTGCTTTTTATTTTGAAACAGTCTCACAAAGGGAGTTATTGTCTGATGGGTAGAGAGTTGTGTACGGGTGATGGAAACATCTAGGCATGGATGGTGGTGCCGGTTGCACAACTTTACAAATGTCCTAATGCCACAAAATTTTACAGCAGTAGTGCACTTGCCTGGTATGCACAAGGCTCTGGGTTTAATCATCGATAGTGCAACAACAAAAAAACATAAAAATGATTAGGATGGTAAATTTTATGTATATTTTCCAGCAATCACTTTTTTAAGCTGAAGAAATAAAGTCACAATTTAAACAAGACTTCTGATTTTTGCTTTTCAATAAAGGAAACCTGTATCTACTTAAAAGCAAATTATAAGACAGGCATGGTGGCGCACACTTGTAATCCCAGTACTTGGGAGGCTGAGACAGGAGGATTGCAGGTTCATGGCCAGCCTCAGCTACTTAGTGAGGCCCTCTGCAACTTAGTAAGACCCAGTTTCAAAATAAAGAATAAAAAATAGGGCTGGGGATGTAGCTCAGAGATAGAATGCCCCTGGGTTCAATCCCCAGTACCGCACCAAAAAAAAAGAATAAAATAAATTAAAATAGGGCTGAAGGTATAGCTCAGAGGTAGACTGACCCTGAGTTCAATCCCTAGTACCACAAAAAAATTAATTAATAAATAAAAGCAAATTGTATCCGGAAATGATGGGGCACACTGTAATCCCAGTACGTGAGAGGCTGCGACAGGAAGGTTGAAGGCTTGAGGCTTGCCTCAGCAACATCGCAAGAGCCCGTTTCAAAATAAAAAAAGGGCCAGGGCTGTAGCTCAGTGGTAGAGTGCCCCTGGGTTCCACCCCCAGTACCACATATAATTAATCAATATCTCTCAGAGGCCTTATATCCTTGAGGAAGTTTCCTCCCCAGACAAGTGTGGCCGAGGGGTCGCTCGCCTTGCTGGCAGCTTTACCAGCATGATCTCTTCTGCTCCTCACTCAGGAGCCCCATCAAAGAAGGGAGACCGGAGGATCTGGGTTTGAGGCCAGCCTCAGCGCGCTCTCTCTGTCTCTCTCTCTCTCCTTAGTGAGGCCCTCCACAACTTCGTGAGACCCGGTTTCAAAATAAAGTATAAAAAAAATAGGGCCGGGGGCGTAGCGCGGAGGTAGAACGCCCCTGCGTTCAATCCCCAGTACCGCAAAAAAAAAAAAGGGGGCATGGCCGGGCACAGTGGCGCACACCTGTAATCCCAATACTTTGGAGGCTGAGACAGTAGGATTGCAGGTTCAGTACCAGCCTCAGCAATGTTGTGAGACTCTCAGCAACCTAGTGAGACCGTTTCAAAACAAAACATAAATAGGACTGTGGTCGTTGATCAGAGGTAGAATGCCTCTGGGTTCAATCCCCATTACCACACACACACAAAGGTAGGGGAATTGGCAGAGGTTAAGGGACTCGAGATCATACAGCTGTTGTGGCGGCAGCATGATCCCTCAGAACTACCGTTCTCACCGCCTACCTCGGTGCCTGCCCACAGAGCACCCCAGCTCCTCCAGCGCCATCTTAGGAATGTGAGGAGTCCCTCGCGGAGCCCAGGCAAGGCTGGGGGTGAGTGCGGAACACTCCATCTGGTCAAAATGAGGAAGAGCAAGGGAGGGACTGGTTGACTTCCGTGAAGAAATCACAGGCCAGGTGCAGTGGTGCCGTCTGTCATCCCAGCTACTCAGGAGGCTGAGGCAGGAGAATCTCAAGTTCAAGGGCAGCCTGGGCAATTTAGTGAGACCCTGTCCCAAAAAAGGAAAGGACTGGGAGCGTAGCTCAGTGGTAGAGCACTTGCCTGGCATACTCTGGGTTCCATCATCCCCAGCACTGCAAAAAAAAAACAAAGAAAGAAATTACAATAATGGCCCATGCTTCTCTGAGCACCTCCTGCAGACCTCCAGCCCCACAGGCACTGCTCCATAAAAGCAGTCCGTACCCAGACAATCCGGAAGTGCTGGGCCTCCTTCCCCCAGCGAGCGTCTCCACAGAGTCCTATAGGGAGCCAGCTCCCTCAGTGCCGCCTTGCCCAGTGACCCCAAACCTCTGGCCCCAGCAGCCTGTTTTCAATGCCAGACGCATTAAGTGCCTCCTCTGTGCAGCACTCAACCACAGGCTGCTCTTCTTTTTCTTCAATTTTCTTTTTTTGGGGGGGCAGTACTGGGATTTAACCCAGATGCATTCTACCTCTGAGCTATGCTCCCAGCCCCCCCCTTTTTTAAAATAAGGTCTTGCCAGTTTTCTGAGGGCCTCACTAAGTTGCTGGCATCAAACTTGTGATCCTCCTGTCTCAGCCTCCCAAGTACTGGGATTTCAGGCATGTGCCACCATGCCCGGCTCCCTGTGAACTTTTAAACAGCAAACACACACAGCCAGGCACTTGCCCAGGCGGCCCTTGTGCGAGGTTGAGGTTGCGCGGAATTTCTTGCAGTCGTCCTGTCAGCAGGCGCCTCGTGTCCTCCCGTCACGGCCTTCCCAGCTCTGACAACCCTCACTGCTGTGAGGCCATCACAGGCCACTCCAGCAGGACGTTGTGTCCTGAGCCCGGCCTTTGCCTCAGCTCACAGACCCAAGACCACACTACTGAAGCTTTGGGGTTGGCCCTGCAACACATGGATGTCCTTTGGAGTAAAAAAGGAGTTCTGTCTTCAAAGTAAACACTTGTAGCTGGACATGGTGACACACTCCTGTGATCTCAGTACTTGTGAGACCGAGGCAGGAAGATCGCAGATTCAAGGCCAGCCTCAGCAACTTAGCGAGGCCCTGTCTCAAAATAAAACATAAAAAGGGGTGCAGCTCGGTGGTAGAGCACCCCTGGGTTTAATCCCAGTCCTGCCAAAGTGAAGATCAAAGTGTTTGGCCTCCTGGTAGATTTTGAGGTGGACAGGTGTGGCCTCTCCAGGCCAGTGACCAGGTCTCTGTAGGTCGTTCCAGACTTCCCTGCATGTCTGGCTCATGGAGATTGTGCCTGCTGCCTCTCCAGCCAGCCTGGGGTGAAAGGTCTTATGGAATTACAGCACCACCCCCCTATCCACAGGGGATACGTTTCAAGACCCCCAGGGAATGCCCGAAACTGCAAATAGAACCAAACTGAACACGTACTGTGCTTTTTCTTCTACATACATACCTATGATAAAGTTTACTTTATAAATTAGGCACGGTAAAAGACTGACAATTTACCATAGATCTTAGCACCTCCACATACAATTTTCCTCTTTCTTTATCACATGGAGAGCTTTTGCCTGTTGTTTAAAGGAAGCACTCCGTGGCTTCTCTTGGGCATACCTGAATCACCAGCATCTCCACCCTTGTGTTCGGGGCCATTATTAAGTTAAGCAAGTGCTACTTGAACACAGACACTGTGATACTGTAACAGACTGATAATCCAGAGGGCTATCAGTGACCAAAGGGCAGGTAGCATATACCTCATGGATACTCTGGACAAGAGGATGGTGTGTCCTGGTCAGGGGGAAGCCCGGTAGAGAGAACTAGGTTTGGGGAGCACCAAGGGCCAGGCCCTGCAGTTACAGGGAGCAGCCAGCAGACATCAGGATGGCTAGATGGAAGGCAGCAGGGCCCCTCCCCGCTGATCCCTCCCGGCAGGCTGAGTCACAGCAGGACCTGCTCCGTGAGGGTTCTCAGGGTCCCTGCGGGCCCTTGGAGAGCAGGCTCTGGTCAGCATCTGGGAGACAGGGAGGGAGCGCTGGAGGATTCCTAGTGCTTGGCGCCACGTTGGGCACTGGAAAAATGCACAGGCTCTACATAGCCCCTGTGCACTGTGGCTCAAGGCACTGGGAACAGTTGGTATCTGAGTCCCAGCTCCTCTGCCTCCTGTCACCCATGAGACCTTCAGCAAACCCCCTCCAAACTGTCCCCCCACTTCAGACTGTGGAGTTGATGACCTACCTCATTTCAATGTGAACTTGGCCATCAGAACAGACCAGCACAAGGGGGTGACCCAGGGTAGTCATCACAGTGGCGCCAGGAGATGGGGGGGCTCTCCGCCCACCAACTGGGGTGTGCAAGCAACTCCTCTTCATTTGTTTCATATAACAACCTAATTTCCCTCCCCCCCCCGTGTGTATGTGTGTGTGTGTGTGTGTGTGTGTATGTGTGTGTGTGTGTGTATACTAGGGATTGAACCCAGGGGTGTTCTACCTCCAAGCTACACCCCCAGCCCTTTTCATTTTGAAACAGTGTCTCACTAAGTTGCTGAGGCTGGCCTCAAAACTGTGATCCTCCTGTCTGTCTCCCAAGTACTTGGGTTACAGGCATGTGCCACCGCACCCGGCTTAACAGCCTAATTTCTGACCCAAGTCCCCATTCCATAATTCTACAGGGATGCCACCACAGGAACCAGCTTTGGGGTTCTACCCCTTTCCCCATCAGGACAAGCACAAATAGGGACCAGCCCTGTGGGAGAACCTGCTGGCTGCTGGCCCTGTCACACCAGTTACTGTGATCCCGGTCCCATGCCCTCTTGCTGTGCCCAGCCTCAATGGGTGTGAGGGCCTCTTTGTCCAGCCTGCTGGGCGCCTGTCACGTGGGGCCAGCCCCAACCTGTCCAGCATCACTCTTGGGCCAGCAAGCAGCAGGCCTGGGACCCCTCACCTGCCTTCTATTGCAGGCTCTAGCGGACGCTGCTTGCTCCGTAGTCCTGCCACGGAAGGTTGCTGCTTCAGGCAGCTCCCTGAAATTTTTCCGTGGTTCCTGCCACGGAAGGTCCTGCACCAGACAGCTTCCTGATCAATAGTTTATCTCGCATGAAAACAACATGAAGTCTGATATAATAATTTGGAGAGAATTTAATAATTGGGGTGTCGGGGAGGAGATAGAGATGACAAATTCTCCTGGCCTTCTGTAGCCAGGGCCCTTCTTATATTAAGGCTTCAAACAAAACAAACAGGAAGATCACAAAACCAGGGAGGGGCAAGGTGAACGTTTCAGGGAGAATAGGAGGTCATCAAAGTCCACCTTTCAGTCCCATCCGGTCCAAGGAAGCTTGTCTGAGTACGGACAATTTCCACTTAGCATCAACCGTGTACATTATTAAGCCGGTCCAAAATGGTGACCTCATTGCGTGGGCTAAGATGGCCCCAACAGCTTTCCTCACCACACCCTGGAGACCGTGCTGGTCCAGGGACGCTCCACTGCCTCCTACTTCAATGGGACACCTTGCCTCCATGGGAGACACCAGCCGCCCCCGTCTCTTCCACACGCCCTTGTTCTCTTAAGGGCTTGGACGTTGGGGGGGGAAAGAGTCTGAAAGACCAATAGACCCCTTCTGCTTTCAGTCCTAGATCAAGGGCCCAAGGCCAGCTCCTACCTGAATGGGAAGAAGGAACCAGAAAAATGAAGAGGAAAAAGAAGTCAATATAGACAGATCCTGCGTGGCACGGTTCCTGCATGCACAAGGTTTTTTGTTGGTTGGTTGGTTAGTTGGTTGGTTCTTCTTTCTTTTTTTTTTTTATTTTTTTGGTACGGGGGATTGAACCCAGGGGCCTTCTACCTCCGAGCTACACCCTCGTCCCTATTTTATTTTTTATTTGGAAACAGAGTCTCACTAAGTTGCTGAGGTGGCCACAAATTTGAGATCCTCCTATTAGCCTCCCAAGTACTGGAATTACAGGTGTGCACCACCATGCCTGGCTCCAATGTGCACAAGTTTTAGTTACCACTGTTTAGTTAAATAACACTAGTGCCCCCCAACCCAGTTTAAATATCAGTTACTACAGTAGGTTGTGAGTAATGGCACAAAGTACAAATTTTGCTACTAGCTCTCGGTCAACAGATCACTATGCCTAAGTGACAGGCGCATGTCCTGACCCGTGATTGATCGCGTCACCTCTTTCAGAGGTCATCTGTAACTGGCCACAGTGACCTGCTTCTGGGCTCCAGGGAGACCACAAGCTTTGCACTGTGCTGCCCTCTGGGGTAAACCCACCTGAGCTTTTAGGAAAATGGATACTTGCAAGAGGGAAGTGACCCCCCAAGGTGAGAGTGAAGCAGAGGAACAAAAGCCACACCACAGGAAGTGAAGCTTGAGTGGAAGGTGTAGTCGGCAGCTTTGTGGCCCCACGACCAAAATACCAGACACAAACACTTGGAGGAGGAAAGCATTATTCAGACTCACAGCGCTCGTATGTGCTAGGTGTCAACACTGAGAGATACCCCCAGCCCTAAAAAAAAAAAAAAAACCAATCTTTATTGAAGCAAACAAAATTGAAATAACATAAAATTCATCACTTCAATCCTTTTTCTTTTCACTGTTGCTCTGCTTCAATTTCAACCCCCCCCCCCCGTGTGTGTGTGTGTGTGTGTTGTTCTGGGGAATTGAACCAGGGGCTTTCTATCTCTGAGCTACACCCCAGCCCTATTTTATTTATTATTAGGGATTTAACCCATGGGCATTCTATCTCCAAGCTACACCCCCAGCTCAATTCCAATCTACACTCCCAGTTCAATGCCCAGTACCACAAAAAAAAAAAAATGCCCCTGGGGTTCAATTCCCAGTATCATCAAAAAAAAAAGTGTAAATTCAGTATGTTTTGGTGTTTTTACAGTGTTGTGTGACCAGCACCATCCACCAATTATTAAGATTGCTTCAAGCCGGGCGCGGTGGCACACGCCTGTAATCCCAGTGTTTGGGAGGCTGAGACAGGAGGACCACAGGCTTCAGGACAGCCTCAGCAACACAGCAATACTCTCAGCATCCTAGCAAGACTCTATTTCAAAATAAACAATAAAATAGGGCTGGGGGTGTAGCTCAGGGTACAGTGCCTCTGGGTTGAATACCCAATACCAGGGGAGGAAAAAGGTGGTTTCATGTGGCTTCAGCTTGCGCAACAGCTTCTTGCAGTGCTGCTCCCGACGAAGCAAGGACTACCTGTTCTTCAAATCATCGCGCATTGCCTGAATCGACTGCCTGGAATCGCCCCCACAGCAGTAGGTGAGGAGGAGGTCTGACCCGCCGCCGTGTTGCCCCAGCAAGGCGTGCAGTCTCTGGAGACTTGGTTTTTGGTGCACACATTTGGAATAAACAGCCATGTGTTCATTTAGCAAATATTTATTTAGCCCTGAATCTGTGCCGAGTCCTGTCCTAGGAGCCAGGGACAGCAGACCTTGAGCTCCCAGAGCTCATGGTGGGGCCTCAGCTCCCAGCATGGCACACACAGTAGGTGCTTTCTACACCTTGAAACAGAAGCTCAGGTGACAAGAAGGAGCCAAGCAAAAGACAGTCTAGAAAGGCTGCCCCAGACATCCACTCAAAAAGAGCCTTTGCAGCCGGGCGTGGTGGCACACGCTTGTGATCCCAGTATGTGGGAGGCTGTGACGAGGATCCGGGTTCGCGGCCAGCCTCAACTACTTAGTGAGGCCCTCCGCAACTTAGTGAGACCCAGTCTCCGCCTCCCAAAGTACTGGGATTACAAGCGTGCGCCACCACGCCTGGCGCAGTTTTCAAACATGTGGCAGGCTTTATAATTGTGCAGTGAACACGCGTGTCCCAGGCTACTGCATGTCGACTGCAGCGTCGCTTGGGCTTTTCATTTCTCCTCCCTGTGGGAAGATTATATGTCCTTGTCCGTGTGTGTGTGTGTGTGTGTGTGTGTGTGTGTGTGTGTGTGTGATGCTGGGGATTGAACCCAGAGGCATTCTCTACCTCCGAGCTACACCCCAGACGGATTTTATTTCTCATTTGGAAACAGGGTCTTACTAGGTTGCTGAGAGCCTCACTAAATTGCTGAGGAGGATCCTCAAACCTGCGATCCTCCTGTCTCAGCCTCCCAAGTACAAGGATTACAAGCATGCGCCACCATGCCCGGCTGTCCTTGTCCCATTTACAACACTCTTGACCATGTGACTTGCTCTCACCAATAAAACATGAGTGTAGGTGACTTCTGTCACTTGTGATGATTTGGATATGAAATATCTCCACAAAAGCTCATGGGTTGGCAGTGCAAAAATGTTCAGCGGTGAGATCATTGAGCCAGGGCTACAACTTCATGAGTGGATTAACCCGTTGACGGATTAACCATTCGAATGGACTTACTGGGTGATTCCCTGGGACATGGCTTGGGACCTATATCTTTCCCTGGCCACTTTCTGTCTGTCCTGAGCAGCTTCCTCCACCACGCCCTGATGCCATGATGTTTCTGCCGTGGAGTTGGCCAACTATGGACTTAACCTCTGAAACTGTGAGCTGAAATAAACTTTCCTTTTTTTTTTTTGGTACTGGGGATGGAGGGACGTTCTACCTCCAAGCTATACCTCCAGCCCTTTTTCTATCTCACTACGTTGCTGAGAATCTCACTGTGTTGCTGAGGCTGGCCTTGAACCTGCGATCCCGGCTAAACCTTTCCTTTTCTAAGTTTCTCATGTCAGGTCTTTTGGTCACTCCAGGCCCAGTGGCTAGAAAAGTACTCATGTTTTGCTCCTGTTACACTTCGTCAAGGGTCGGCTGTCACTCTGCTCTGGTCGTCTTATGCTGAGACCCATGCTGGCCGAGGTGGCCACCCCGCCCTCATTGCTGATGTGTGTTAGAGTTTGCTCTGCTTGGTTCTGTGGCTAAGAGTGCGAAGGTCACATCGACACCTCCACCTGGGCATGACATTTATTACTGGCACAAACACATGGGACAGAAACACGTGGGACAGAGAGGTCACATGGTGGAGACTCGTGTCTGAAAAAGCCGTGAGTCACCATTCAGAAAGTCCCAAGAAGTTGACAAGAGAATTCACTAGACCCTCAGCTGGTGGTCTAGTGAGTTCTTTTGCGCGTGTGTGTGTGTGTGGGGGGGGACTAAGGATTTAACTCAGGGAGGGGACGTTTGACCTCCTAACTACACCCCCAGCCCCCATTTTTGTGGTACTGGGGATGGAACCCAGGGGCATTCTACCTCTGAGCTACACCCCCAACCCAATTTTATTATTTTATTTATTTATTTATTTATTTTGCGGTACTGGGGATTGAACCCAGGGGCAGTCTACCTCCAAGTTATGCCCCCAATCCTATTTTTTATTCTTTATTTTTGAAACAGAGTCTCACTAAGTTGCGGAGGACCTCACTAAGTAGCTGAGGCTGGCCCCGAACCTGTGATCCTCCTGTCTCAGCCTCCCAAGTACTGGGATTACAAGCGTGTGCCACCACGCCTGGCTTATTATTTTATTTTGAAACAGTGTCTTACTAAGTTGTGGAGGGCCTTACGAAGTAGCTGAGGCTGGCCACAAACCCGGATCCTTCTGTCACAGCTTCCCAAGTACTGGGATTACAAGCGTGCGCCACCACGCCCGGCTCCCAGCCCCTTTATTTATTTATTTATTTATTTATTTTATTTTTTTTTTGCAGTACCGGGGATTGAACGCAGGGGCATTCTACCTCCGCGCTACGCCCCCAGCCCTATTTTTTATCCTTTATTTTGAAACCGGGTCTCACGAAGTTGCAGAGGGCCTTACTAGGTAGAGAGAGAGAGAGAGAGAGAGAGAGAGCTGAGGCTGGCCGCGAACCCGGATCCTCCGGTCTCCGCCTCCCAAAGTACTGGGATTACAAGCGTGCGCCACCACGCCCAGCACCCTTTTTTAATTTTTAATTTTTTATTTGGAAACGGGGTCTTGCTAAGTTGCTGAGCGTCTCATTAAGTTACTGAGGCTGGTCTTAAACCTGCAGGATCCTCCTGTCTCAGCCTCCCAAGTACACACAAGCCCGGCTTGGTCTAGTGAGTTCTTCAAGAAGGGCAGAAGATGAACTCTTACTATTTGCAATGGTTCCTTTGCTGCTGTGGACAGAGGCACCAGGGGCTGAGGCCACCTTTGCAGGTCGTCACATTCAGTGATAGGACTGCGCTCCATTTCCATAAGAGGAAGTCCCATAAGGTCTGCCTTCAGGTACCGAGTTTAGCATGTTTTGCACATGCAGACTGTCAAAGTGAATGTCTTTGTGCCACATGCCACATCAGACACACGGGTCTTTGACCCATTCCAGGGTGTGTGTGTGTGCGCGCGTGTGTGCGTGTGCTTGTGTGTGTGTGTGTGTGTG
>PVJS01043306.1:0-17119 GCA_004027185.1 Glis glis | reverse complement strand
AGAATAAAAAATAGGGCTGGGGGTGTAGCTCGGAGGTAGAATGCCCCAGGGTTCCATCCCCAGTACTGCAAAAAAAAAAAAAAGAATAGTATTATATTGTGACACAAAATACATATTCACGAGTACATATTGATCCCTTTGGTTTAGATAAATGTCCCCCAAAGCCCTTATGTTAAAGGCATGTTCTGTAGCCATGGCACTCTTGGGAGGTAGTGGAACCTTTAAGAGGTGGAGCTTCACTGGAACTCTTTCAGTCATATGGAAGCATGTCCTTGAAGAGGCTATTGGGGCCCGGCCCCTCTTCTCTCTCTCCTCTTTGCTTCTTGGTCATCAAAAGGTGAGCAGTTTCCAATGCCATGTGGTTTCACCATGATGCACTGTTTTGCCACAGGGCCAAAAGCAATGGACTAAGTGGCAGTGGACTGAAACTTCTGGAACCTTGAGCCAAAATAAACCTTTCCTTCTTACAAGTTGATTATCTCAGGTATTTTTTTATAGTGACAGGAAGCTGACTAAAACACACAAACAAATGATTCAGTAAATAAATAAATAACTAGGTGAAGAAGAAGAGATAAGTCTTCCATGCAGAAGAATTTCAAATGATTTATGTAGCTTCTCCATTATCAAGGAAAGGGAGCAACAGTCCCTGCTTCTTAAGATGGTGTGTGCATAGTGACTTCCTTCTGAAGATAAAGCTTAGCTAGACTTCCAGCAACCTATCAAGACCCATGGTGATTGTATGTTTCCTTTCTATGAGCATGAAAAAGGCACTTCACCTGTGTGGCCTTCCGCCCACCAAACAGATAACTTTAGTGTAATCATGAGAAAAACATCACATTAATTTCAATAGGTATTCATCCTACAAAAGATCTGGCCAATGAGCCTCAACTCTCCACATCATCAAAAAATGTCTGAGAAATTGAAACAGCTAACTGGAGACTAAACAGAATGTGGGATCCCAGATGGAGTCCTAAACAGGAAAATGACATTAAGTAGAAACTAAGGAAATCTGAATAAACCATAAGCTTTAATTAAAAATAGTGTGTAAGTACCTGTTTAATAATTGCCATAAATGTTCTCTACTAATGTAAGAGACCAATATGAGTAGAAAGTGCATAGTATGTATATAGGAACTCTTTCTAGAATCTTCTCAATTGTTCTAGAAATGTAAAACCTTTCTAAACAAAATCAGTGTCCTTCATATTGTCCAAAAAGTTCTCCATGATACTGACCCAATGCCATGTTTCCATCTTCATCTTTTACTGCCAGCCCTTTTCTGTCTGCCCTAGCCAGAGAGCTTCGACTTTCATCCTCAAGGATCATATACCTCTTCCAGCCTCAGGATGTATTCACTGTAATTTCTACCTGAACAGTCTTTCTGCTCAGGTCAGGTCTCTGCAACAAAAGAAAAAAAATTCCTCATACGAGAAAATTTTTGTGATCATTATATGCAAAATATTGTCTTCCATTCCATCTTGAGAATACCTATCATTCTTGCTCAGTCCTACTATTCTTCATAGAATTTGTTAATATTTTACATTTTATATGTGTATATGTTTATGTATTTAAGATCTGTCTTCTTCTACTAGCTTATACACAGCATGCATGGCAAGATCTCAGAGCTTTATTCATGGCCATAAGTATACGCAGAGTTTAAGAAGTATCTTGTTGATTGCTGACATTCAATAAATGAATGATAAAGCCTGCAATAGGCTGATGAATGTGTACAGAATTTCTATAAATATATGGTACTATAATATATCTAAAATGCATGTAGAAAGACTATCTTATAGCAAGACTTTTAATGCTAATTTTCTCCTTGCTTGTCCTTAATTTCCATGAATTTTGCAGAGTTTAAGTTTACATTTTATATCCATACAGCACTTTATAATCCTTCCATTATGACAGCTGCACTAGGCATAATGCTATTTGCAGCACAGTGTGGATCACAATCTGGAATATATAATGTTCAAACCTGTGACTGAACTGGAATATAGAGTTTAGCAATGTAGTAAAAAATGTGCACGCACTTGGCATTAAAAAATGACAATAAAATATTATTGCCAAGCAGACTTTCAGAATACTTCTCAGAGACTTCTTGAGTGTGCATTGGAAAAGAAATGCTTTACTAATACCCAGTTCATGAACTTTACTGCAAAAAAAAAATGGCAATTGGGTTACATAGTGGTAACCATCACAATTTGGATGTAATATAAAAAACCTGGAGGATATGAGATATGAGAAATAAAATAATATGCTTCCTACTGAGTCTTCAAATCTGTTTAAACACAAAATGAACCCATAAAATTTCATTTTAATTTTCTTCCAACTGTATGAGCTGGAGAAAAGCTGTGTTGTAGATTGAATATGTTGAAATTAGTCACGGCAAAACTAAGATGTAAAACAACTGATCTGAAAACACCAACACCAATATTTGAGATACAGCTTTAAACAATGAAAAGATATGTATGATGTTTCGAGTATTATCACTAACATCGACTCCAGCTTAGATACAGTGCAAAACAAAACAAAATAAAAACAAAACTTTTACAATGTTGAACAGCAATTAATATGGTCTTCATACACATCATGAACACCTGATATTTCTAGACTCACCTATTCATCATTAATATATTTTTCTTTTTTTCTTTTTCTTAAGTACTGGGGATTAGACCCAGGGGCATTCGACCTCTGAGCCTCACCCCCAGCCCTATTTTATTTTTTATTTTGAAACAGGGTCTCACTAAGCTGTGGAGGGCCTAAGTAGTTGAGGCTTGCCGCAAATCTGTGATCCTCCTGTCTCAGCCTCCCAAGTACTGGGATGTCATTAGGATCTTTTAGTACATTGAGGTTTTAGCAGAAGTACAAACTTTGAGTTTAGGAAAATCTACCTCTGCATTAGTTTATGTATCTGAAATTATTTATTAATCTTTGGGTCGAAAATAACAAATGAGTCATTAGATAAATAGTACTTTTTGAGAAATAAGATATTTTCCATATTTTAAGGAAATATTATTAGTCAAGAAATATTCACTGGACGCAGGGCGTGGTGGCGCACACTTGTAATCCCAGTACTTGGGAGGCAGAGACTGGAGGATCCGGGTTCGCAGCCAGCCTCAGCTACTTAGTGAGGCCCTCCGCAACTTCGTGAGACCCGGTTTCAAACTAAAGGATTAAAAAATAGGCCCGGGGGTGTAGCTCGGAGGTAAAATGCCCTTGAGTTCAATCCCTGGTACCGCAAAAAAAAAAAAAAAAAGAAATATTCACTGGGCATCAACTCTTCATAGACATCTCTCAGGGTCTCAAGTTGGAGAGTTGTAGGGAAGATAATTTTCATTAATAAATAATTTTACTACAAATAAGATATTTTAACCATGATGACACTAGCATTGTATACTTACCAAAGAGAGAGAAGTGCGGTTCCATGGAAGGTAGCTAGTAAGCATAAGTTGCTGGCAGCTTCCGTTAAACTCCAATTTAAAGATACCATAAAAGAGAGAAGGAATTATGTGGTTCTAAACATGCAGTAAACATCATTAGAAAACTTAATGGACTGAGAAAACTGGAGAAGAGCCAAGAGCATAAAAGATCAATGAGGAAGAGAATGAAAACCAGCTGGGATGGGTCAGAAGAGGCTTCTGCACTGTGTTCTCTTTCGCCTACGTTACCCTTGACATATCAGCACCTGCCCCATCCTGATTCTGGACATAGCTAAGGAGTCCTGAAAGGAATTGCTTCCTTTTAGAAGCTGTCTCATGCCAATAAAAAGGGGGGAGGGGCTTGTGGAGAATGCGACTGCCAGAAGCAGGTTAATGTTTGCCTAGGAAAGGTCTAAGGGTCATAGAAAGCCATGGTCGGGCTCATGAGCTGGCTGGAAGCAGCCTGCTCCTCCAAGGCAAACGTTCCTGGGTCTCTTGCAGGCGCCTATTCCCAAATATCCTGATTGTCAAACATTGTCTCAAGGATCTTCTGCACATCCTCCGTGGTTTTAATCCCTACAATTGCTCTGCAGCGAGCCAAGTTAAACGTTAACCTCTAGCCCTCGCTGCACGTGTACTAATTAAACTTTACCTCTCAAGCCTGCACGTATGCAGGACCATCCATACCTCAACCTCCCCCCTCAAGAATGAATAAAAGCTGTGGACCAGTATCCAGCGGGGCCTTCGCCATACAGTGAGGCCCCCTGGGCTGCCCCTCTCAAATCTGCTCTGGGTCTGCGTCATTCTTTTCCGCTCGGGTGCGCCGCAGGATGGCCTCCAACAGGGGCTGTTATCCTTACTGAAGATTTGTGTTTCTTTTTCTTCTTCTCAATGATCAATTTTTTTTGTAATAAATTTACTTGAATTACTTAACTATAATTCTAAATTATCCTTGCAAACATATATAATTTAGAAAAACAAGCATGTGGATTAGAGTTAATACCATGGATATATAAAAGAAATGGGTGTCTGGCTTGGATGACCTAGGCTAAGAAGAATCCATAAATATCTTAAACCAGTCAAACCTGAAGCCTCAGTACTTGGGAGGCTGAGAAAGGAGGCTATCAGGTTTGAGGCCAGCCTCAGCAACTTAGCCAGACCCTTAGTGGGGATAGGGGCATATCTCAGAGGTAAAATGCTCCTGGAGTCAATCCTTAGTACCAATGAAAAATGATCCTATAATATGTAGAGAATGTGTTGATTGTATACCTCCTGTATATGATTATTCTAACTGCAAACCCCCAAATTTTCTATTCTCAGTGAAAAGAATGGTTAAAGAAGGTATCTCTTTAAAAAAATAGATTCTCTCAAACAAAACAAACATAACTGAGGATAGTTCTCATACATTATTGTTTTTAATATATTACTTAATTTTAAGGAAGATTACATAAAATTATTTTTATTTCAAAATATCACATATAACTCTACATTGTTTTTGTGATACTGGGGATTGAACCCAGGGGCCTTCGACCTCTGAGATACACCACCAGCCCTATTTTGTTGTTGTTTTTTTTTTTGCGGTACCGGAGATTGAACCCAAGGGCATTCTATCTTCAAGCTACGCCCCCGGCCCTATTTTTTATACTTTATTTTGAAACAGGGTCTCACGAAGTTGCAGAGGGCCTCACTAAGTAGCTGAGGCTGGGTGCAAACCCAGATCCTCCAGTCTCAGCCTCCCAAGTACTGGGATTACAAGTATGTACCACTACACCTGGAATAACTCTACATTTTTACACACAAATATATAACAAACAAATATTTTCATAAAATACCAAACTTTCTGTATTTTACAGGGTCATAACTCCTGAGATCTTTCATTTTTCTGTGTGCCTACTCAATTGTTACAGGCTGAGTTTAAAAATTTCTATCAGGCTAAATCTCATGCCTCGAGACTTCTTGCAAGAGAACGCTTCAATCCGACAAATTCAAAGATTTTTTCTCTTTTTATTAGAATTAATTTCTATCAAAACTTAACTAGAAGAGAAAAAACAAAACAGGCTTTTTGCTATTATTTCTCAGCATACACAGATCAGCTTCTTAAAGGTTATCTGAAAATGACTCGGTAAGTTATTCAGATCGGGCCAGAGTAGCATATTATGAACTGCCAAAATGAACAAAATCTAAATGCTAGATGGTTGAACTTTGGGTCATCTGATTTTTTTTCTTTTTAGTTTCCTTAGCCATAGGAAAAAATAAATTCTCCCTGTCAAGAGGTTATTGATTGAATGAGATAAAGGAAAAGCAACTAGAGTCAATGCTCTGCGTGTCTGCTCACAAGGCTCGTGCTTGAGTTCCACACATTCTCCTGAGCCACTTCATTATCACATTTTCACACTTGAGGGCACAATTGGGTTGAGGGCCCCAGGTGCAATTTATGCCCAGGCAGCCTAGTTGGAAGGCATCTGTCATCATGTAAGAGGGCCTTATTTGTGAAGAAGCCAAGAAAAGCTTGGGGTTTTGTCTGGCCAAAAATATGAACCTAGTGAGAAGTTGAGAGTGAACACCAATAGTAACTTGAGACAGAGCTTACTACCCCTTCTCTTGAGAGTGGTTGAACTTAGTAACTCACAATAAAACAATAGGGAAAAGAAAAACAATATTTCACAGGAGAATCCTACCAGCTGCCACCACTTTAACCAAGTGATCAGAGTTAATATCACCAGTAATAAATCATGGTAATATTGCTTATTCCCTTTTATGATATGTGAAGAAGGGTACTTTATCCCTGTAGTATTGTTTCTAAAAATCAGTAAGACCAATGTCTACTTTTTTAAAAAGCTAATATACTTTATAAAAGTAGTTCTAAATAAATAGGGAAGGATGGGGGGCAAAATATAAAGGTCACTTGACCTCTACTTTTGCATTTCAGAAATATTTTGGTAAAACCACTATCGATAAAAGTTGATTGGAGTGGGGTTTGGTGGCACAGGCCCTGTACATGGCTAGCCTCAGCAACTTAGTGAGACCCTCTTTAAAATAAAAGTAAATATAAATAAATAAATAAATAAATAGGCTCTGATTGTAACTCAGAGGTAGAATGACTACAGTACTATAAAAATAAATAAATTAAATAATTAAATAAATAAATGTTGGTTGCTTAATAATACTTCTAGCTTCCAAAGTCACAGACTTTGGACCAATGCTAGATGATTGCAATATCAGTTACATGTTCTTTACAAAAATATTTATATTTCTCAAGTTATTTTTTAGTTTTTTAAGAATATCATCCACATGTTTCACCAGTCTTGGGAGGTTCAACCCGTCCTAAAAGCTTATGTGTGTATATATACATATATCACAGGCTTCATTTCAACTATGAAGTTATTTAATATCAGCCAATTCAGCAAGCTTTTTTTCCTCTGGCCTTCTAGAGTAGACTTTTCATATGAATGTGAAGAGTATTCTAGAAGTAGATGAAGTCGTATAACCTAAATTATTTACCCGGTGTCGAAAAGAAATATATTTTATTTAAATTGGGAGTCATTTTCAACATGATTTTTTTTGCAAAGATATTTTGTGGTCCTAGAATAGGAGAACTTTAAGAACTAGGCACCACATGTAGGTTCCTGCCTGTGCCCAGGATCTGTATCAGACTCCGAACCATGGATTGGAAAAGTACTGACTCCTCTTACATGTCTTAATATTAGATTTCCCAAGGCAATGTTTATCCTGTAAAGACACTGAAAACAAGTATTTCTGCCTGACTTAGGAGATGGCTTACTAGATATTGTGCCTCTCATTTCATTAGAGACTTAAACTTAGACACATTTAAAATGAGAGCATACATAGTGGAATAAATTGTAGTTATAATAAAATGTCCCTCCCGTTCTTCTTTTTCTTCCTTCCTTCCTTCCTTCCTTCCTTCCTTCCTTCCTTCCTTCCTTCTTTCTTCTTTCTTTCTTTCTTTCTTTCTTTCTTTCTTTCTTTCTTTCTTTCTTTTTCTTCATTCCTTTCTTCTTTCATGTGGTGCGGGGAATTAAACTCAGGGTTAGGCAGGTGCTCTACCACTGAGCTACACCCCCAGCCTTTTTGGTTTATATTTTGAGACAAGGTCTAGCTACGTTTCTCAGGTTAGCCTCAACCTTGTAATCCTCATGCCTCAGCCTCCTGAGTAGCTGCTATTACAGGCATCCACCAGGATTCCAGTTTGTCTACATATATTTGATGTTTGCTGGCATCTTCTAAGCCTCCCCCCTCTTTCCAGGTGTACTCCCATCATTGGCAGCAGTGGGAGATTTAAAAACACAAGCCATTGCCCCAAAATAGGAACCATCACCTCAACCTTACAACCAAACTAGATTCAAATTCTAGGTCAGTCTTTTTTTTCTACTCACTCAGCAATTTTTAGATCAGCTTGGGAGACTTGACCTGTTCTTCCTAGAAAGAACATAAGTAATAAACATAAATAATGAACATAAATAATAAGCATAAGTAATAAACCTTCTGGACCATCTCATTGCTTTCATGTCATCTTTAATCACAAAGCCTTGACCAAATTTTGGGTGGAGATCCATCCAGACATGATAGAATGTTTATGGTAATAATTTTAGTAATAAAGATTTTTTTTTTTTTTGGTCAAGGATGTACCTTTCCAAATCTAATCAGTCAATAAGTAATTCCTAAAGAAGATTTCTAATTTGGAGGAAATAAAAACAGCTCATCATTTAAACACTTGAGGAAAAGAAATCAGGGCTTATGTATATTGATTGAGACTGAACACTGGAGTCAAGGAATTGCTAATGTTTGGGTCAGGACTCCTCTGGGGATTAATCTGTTTCTGAGTATTATGGTTTGAATTTAGAATGTCCACCTACTCCTCATGTAGACAAGGCAACCAAGCTGGAGGCAGGGCTTCATGCTGAGCAGGAGTCCCTGGGGATGTGGGCTTGGGATTATATATGGCCCCTCCACCTTTGTTCACTCTCTACTTCCAGCCTCCATGATGTGAGGGCAGAGCCCCTGAGCTCTTTACTTCTCCCTGCACTGTGCCATGAGCTTTGGAGACTTCACCTGGTCTAACATGGACTGAACCCCTGAAATCTCCAGAACTGTAAGCAAATAAATCTTACTTACTCTAAGTCATTGTCAGGTTTTTTTAGGTCACAGAAGTGTGAATATTGACTGAAACACTGAGTGATAGCAATGTTGTTGTTGTTGTCGTCATTGTTTCTATTGGATCTTCCAGGAAACACCAACATTGTTGATTGCCTATTTTTCCAACTATTATCAGAGTAAATTATTGGTCAAGAAAAGATAACTTTACTAAGCCTATTCCAATATGGGAGAATATATATATTGCTAATCATGTATATATGGCTAGTAATGGAAATATTGCTAATCCATATGTGAAGCTATATAAATATAGTGATAGATGGATAAAAAGATGATATAGATAAAATATGGATCAAGATATACATATAACGCTGGGCGTGGTGGCACATGCTTGTAATCCCAGTACTTGGGAGGCTGAGACCAGAGGATCCGGGTTCGCGGCCAGCCTCAGCTACTTAGTGAGGCCCTCCGCAATTTTGTGAGACCCTGTTTCGAAATAAAGTATAAAAAATAGGGCCGGGGGCATAGCTTGGAGGTAGAATGTCCCTGGGTTCAATCCCCGGTACCACACACACACAAAAAAGGATACAGTTATAAAGAGATGCCAAAAATTGCATGTTGGGAAGAAATTGACATATAATTAGTTTTTGCTTCTTTTAAATTTCTCTGAGTAGTATGATCTTTTATACTTGGCAATACCTTCTTTATCAGTGTATACTTACTTCTTTTGTATTGTTTTCTTCTTTTATATTGTTTTTCCTGCATATCAAATATTAAGAGTTAAAATAGTGGTACTCATTAGTTCAAAGTACATCATTGCTACTGATCTGTAAAAACTCCACTTACTTGAGGTGCATGAATAATTCTATACACAAATACTTGGTGATCTTCAGCTTTTGAATCATTGTCAATCCAACAAGGATGGAATAATATTTCAGTGCTGCATTACTTCCGTTTTTCCCCCTGATTACTAATGATTTTGATTATCTTATTATGTCATGTTTAACATTTTGAGTTTCCTAAGATTTCTATTCTCTTTTGCTTATTTCTTTTAAAGAGTTTTGATAATAAGCATAGATTATTGTGTTCATCATGAAATAAAATATTAAAGTATGTTACATTAAGTTGAAGGGTTTTATACTATCGCAATATTCTCCCCTATTTTGGAAAGTTAGAAAATGTCTTGTAAGATGGAAGGGCTTCTCTGTTTTCCTCTCAAAAAAGATTCTAACCTTTAAATGGCAAAGTTTCAGTTGTCAAAATATACACTGAGATTTTGGTGCCCTATTAACCCAGAATGAAAATAATTGCCAGGGGCTGAAGAGCACCCGCAGGAAGTGTGGGCCACCCTTCCCACACCTTTGACTTTCTGCAGGAAAGGAACCGGCAAAAAGCCCACATGGACTTTGAATGTGAAAATGATTACATTATTGATGGTTCACTTTTAAGAGATATTGAAAGAAACTTTAAAAGCGCCATTATGAAGCAAGTCCATAAAAAAACTTTTAGCAGAATGTTCCTTTAATATTTTGGGCTCACAATTAAAAATAAGTTATCATTTCCAATTTGCTTAAAATGATGAAACCATATGCTACCATTGTTGGAAATCATATGTGCATCATATAGAGTGAAATTGACTTTACCTTTTAAAAGTCAGGTACATACATTTAAATGTTATTAACATAATATTCATGTATTAATTAACATATTAATTGTTTTAACTGATATATAAAAATGGTACACTTTTATGGGGTACCACATGATGTTTCGATACATGATACATGTAAACGTTGGGTAATATTCAAATCAAGGTAATCATATCTGTCTCCTCAAACATTTATCATTTCTTCATGATGAAAACATTCAAAATTCTTTAGCTTGTAAAAAATAAACAGCATATTATCATTATCTATAGATTTTAGCTTAATAATTTTATATTCTCTATATAAGCAAATAATATATCAGTAAAGGACTACAAATGCTTTTAATCTTTCATACTTTATTTATGAAATAGTACAATTAACCAGGTCAGTGATTTTAAAACACAAATGCTAACTCATTGTTTTTTTTGTCAAAAATAATAGTATATTGCTATTATTAGATGGCCCGGCCTTTGGTGCATAAAGAATGAGTAGTTATGTTTGAAATAACTCTTGCCAATTCTAAATTTCACCTGATTTACAATACAATGTCTAAATTTTAATGGTAAACTTTGGTTAAAATTAAACAATTTGGTAAATATGATGCACAAAGGCCTATACTATGTCATTCACACAAGTATATACTTACCTTCTATTTAAATAAAAATTAATTTTCATGAAACTATCAATTGCTAGAGGTAGTAAAGGTGATTTTATATTTCTGATACCTTGGATAATTTTTTTTTCACTACTGGAGTGGCACCTAGGGTTGCTATACCACTGGGCTATATCTCTAAGTCCTTTTTATTATTTATTTATTTTATTTTGAGACAGGGTCTCCCTAAATTGCCCAGGCTGTCCTAGAACTTGTGAGTGTCCATCCTCAGCCTCTTGAATAGCTGGGATCACAAGTATACATCACCATTCCCAGGGTTAATTCTAGATAATAGGTTTGTGCTGGGCATGGTGGTGCACACCTATAATTCTAGCTGATCAGGATACTGAGGCTGGGAGATCACAAGTTTAAGACCAGTCTTAATGAGACCCAGTCTCAAAATAAACTGAAATTAGGGATGGGGACATAGCTCAGTGGTTGAATGATTGCCTAGTATGAATGAGACCCTGGGTTCAATTCCCAAATTCCCAGAACTGAGAAAAAAGGTTTTCAATGAAGAGTTGTAATTTATTGAAAAATAATAAAAAACACATGGAAAAATATTCAATATAATATATAATGTAATAGCATATTAAAATTTTTAAAAATGGGCCTTTTCACCAATTAATTTCCAGTACTGATTCAGAACTGACTGCACCATGGATGCATGCAATCATTTCAGGAATAGAATTTGAAGTTATTGGTGGGAAATACCAATCAATTATTACCAGAGTGAATCCAACCACCCAGAAAAATGTAAAAATACCATGATTAAGAATTCAGTGAGCCGGGCATGGTGGCGCATGCTTGTAATCCCAGTACTTTGGGAGGCGGAGACAGGAGGATCCGGGTTCGCGGCCAGCCTCAGCTCTCTCTCTCTCTCTCTCTACCTAGTGAGGCCCTCCGCAACTTCGTGAGACCCGGTTTCAAAATAAAGTATATAAAAAAAAACAGGGCCGAGGGTGTAGCCCGGCGGTAGAACGCCCCTGGGTTCAATCCCAGGTACCGCAAAAAAAAAAAAAAAAAAAAAAAAAAAAAAAAAAAAAAAAAAAAAAAAAAGAATTCAGTGAAAAGAATAGATTTTAAATATGTGAATAGAAAAAATGGTATACATACACAGCAGAATATTGAAGGATGGAAATCGTGCTGTTTGCGAACAACATCAATGAACCCAGATGACTTTGCGCTAAGCAAAAATAAGCCAGATACAGAAAGACAAATACAGCATGAATTCACTTATATGTGGAATCTAAAAAAGTCAAACTGATAAGAGCAGAGGAGACTTGAATGATGTTTCTTGGGGTTATAGGGGGTTGAGTAAAATGGGAGAAATGTTTGTCAATGGATATAAAGGGTCAGTTATGTAAGATGAATAAGTTCTGGAGATCTAATGTACAGCACAGTGACTATATTTAACAATATTGCATTTTATGCTTTCTAAAAATAGTTTATTCTTAACACACATGATAGTTATATGAAATTATAGTTATGTTAATTACTTTGTGGTAATTATCTCAAAATGTATGCATATAGAAAACATCACATTGTATATCTTATAGATATTTAGCTTTTATTTCTCATTTATGCTTCAATAAAGCTGGAAAAAATACCTCAAAGGAGTAAGGCACAGAGCAGAAAAGAAAGATGGTGTGGCATGGAAAATAATTGAGAACTTTTTCTTCCTGTCTGTTCTCATTTAAGATCAATGCATTAAGCATAGCAGAACTTGACTTTGGAAAGTCCAGTAAGCAAATTACATTCCGGAATGTAAGTTCAAAGAATGCTGTGATAAAAAAAAAAATGGTCTGAGTTCCTTGAATGATTTTGTTTTTCCTTTGTTTACATTAAAAGAATCTGACCTATATGAATCCTTTAGGCAAATTTAGAGTACTTAGAAAAATACTGTTAAGACACTATGGCACATTAAATTCTTGTATGCTTCTTTTAAGATCATTACTCCCTTACTTCTCTAGTTTGCAATAAAAAAGTGAATGTATAAACTGATGATTCTAAGCGAGGAGTGGTGGCCCACCCTTGTAATCCCAGTACTTGGAAGGCTGAGACAGGAGGATCGCAAGTTCACAGCCAGCCTCAGCAACCTTGTGAGGCCCTCAATAAAAAAAAAATAGGGCTAGGGATGTAGCTCAGAGGTAGAATGCCCTTGGGTTCAATCCCCAGTACCACAAAAAATAAAAATAAAAATAAACTGTTCTAGATTAAAGAACACAGGCAAAGATTCAAAAGAAATTAAATGTTTGGGAAGAGATGATAGCTAATACAAAAAGCTTCTCAATTTCTCAACAAAAATGTGAAAATTTGTTCACATACCAGTAGCCTTGTAAATAGAAGAGTGATTGAAGATGAAAGAGTTGCAAAGCATAAAGCATTCAAGGTCAAACTTGGTGATAAACATTGTTTTTCCTTAAGTAACTATAGTTTAATTTGTGCAAGACACATGCAATTGTAAGATATCACTGTAAAGTCAAAAGGTAGAGCCTTTGGAACAGTGGAAGAAGACATCAGGCAGTGGTATAAAGGAAGGTCAGAAGTACAGTGGAGATAACTTGATATTATTTAGGATGAAAATAACAGAAGCTGGTTTTGCCTAGCAAAATAGATTTTTAAAAAATGTATTTCAGGACCCCTTTCACACTGTTGGTGGAAATTTAAATTTGCGCAACCATTATAGAAAATAGCATGGAGGTTTCTAAAAAATTAAAAATAGAACTGGGCATGGTGGCACATGCTTGTAATCCCAGTATTTGAGAAGCTGAGACAGGAGGATCTCAGGTTCATGGCCAGCCCCAGTAACTTAGCGAGGACCTCAGCAACTTAGTGAGACCCTGTTTCAAAATAAAAAATTAAATAGGGCTGGGGGTGTAACTCAGAGGTTGAATGCCCTTGGGTTCAATAGCCAGTACCACACATACAAAAAAAGGAACAACTACATGATCCAGAAATCCCACTCCTGGGTATATACACAAAGGAAATGAAATAAGTGCGTCGAAGAGACATCTCTACTTCCATGTTTATTGTAGCATTATTCACAGTAGCCAAGAAATGGAAAGAACCTACGCATCTATCAACTGGATAAAAAGAATGTGGAACATATAAATGGCAACATACTACTCAGTCACAGGAAAGAATGAAATTCTGTCATTTGTGACAACATGGAAGGAAATGGAGATCATTATATTAAATGAAACAAACCAGGCACAGAAAGACAAATACCACATGCTCTTCCTCATAATTATAATATAAAAAAGTTGGTCATATAGAAGTGAGATTGGTGCGGTCATTACCAGAGTCTAGCAAGAATGGGGAATAGGTTAATGAAAAGAGGTTGACCAATGGGTCCCAAGTTATAATTAGATAGGAGTAAGAATTTCTGTGCCATTTTATAGTAGGGTAATGGTAGATAATAATATTGTACTCAATATTTCAAAAAGTTAGAAAAAAGGAATTTGAATGTTTACACCAATATTGCTTACATATGTGCAGGGAAGACATTTCATATAATCTAAGGTGATGTTAAGAAACATCAGAGTTAACAGTACTTTGTTAAAAAGTATTATTTGATAAATATTAGATGAAAATATGAAATTAGAAAAACTAACTTGTTAAAATTAATCAAAGTAGGTTGATTTGATAAAAATTAGAAAACTATAAATTATTAGATAATGTATAAGATAATTTTAAGATTGAACATTCTTAATATTCAAAGAAGGGTTTTTTCTTAAACTAATAGCAAGTACCTACAAAGTAGAGAAAACATTACACTTACTAAATATTAGAAATGTTTCTCCTGATATTAGAAAGACACACATGAATGCCTCTACCTCTATTGGAATACTTCCATCTCTTGTCAAGGCAAAAAAAGTACAACGAAGTATAAAACTGGGGCATGAATAAAGTATAGAGTGATATTTTCATTTATGTAACTATATCTGTAAGAAATGTCAAAGGAATCTATGAAATAAATCAATTTAGTAAGTTATCTGTATGCAATATCAATGTACAAAAATTAATTGCAATACTATATATTAGCAACAAACAATTAGAAAATCAGTTATTAACATTTTGAAATTATGAAAATTAAAATTTTAGTTTTTATTTTAAACTAGAAATAAGCTTAAAATATATCCAGAATCTCTAGATAAAATCACAAGTCATTACTAGGAGAAATTTTAAAATGGCAAACAAAAAGAGGTAAAAGAGGCATTGAGTTTAGAAGACTGAGCACTTTAAAATTGGTGGTATGTCTGAAGTAATGTATATAGTCAGTGCAATCCCAGCCATTATCCTAGAATAGGGTCTTTTGTGATGTGTGTAAGTGTGTGTGCATATATACTGTAAATTGACCAAAAGTTGGAGATAAAAGGAAGATGTGAACAAATGTAGAAGATTTATACTTGCCAATTCAAAACATTATATTGCCACAGCCATTAAAATGGTATGCAATCAATAGATGGATAACTAAATGAATCCATAGGAATGAATGTTGTGTAGAAAAACACACACACACACACACACACACACACACACACACACACAGGAACCTTTGCAATCTGGTGAAAATGGAATAATCTTTCCTATAAAAACTGTTGAAGAATTTGACTACCTACATGCAAAAAGAAAAATAATTAATGTGCTCTGGATAAATTGTAGACTTGACTTGAAAAATAAGGTAAGAAATCTTCTGGAAGTTAAGATAGGAAAATACCTCATGAGCTTTATGTAGGCAAGCATTTCTTAAAACAGGACATAATAAAAACTAACCCTGAACTAAAATTTGATGAATTTCAGTTTATTAAAATTAAAGACCTCTGTTCAATAGAAGGCATTATTAAAGAGAAAAAAAAGAAAAACTATGGATTGGTAAATGATAGTCTAACTATAAAACAACAAAGACTAGTATTTAGAATATATAATGAACAGTAAAAACCTAGGGGGTAACAATGAATTTAGAGTGAAAAAGAGAAAAAGTAGCTTTGCCATTAATCACAATGGGAGAACAGACTCAGATAAAGCCCCCTACAAAATTAATTGTAAGTGCTATTTGTCCCAAGGTCAGGTAACAGCTGTGACATGCCATAATGACCCCTTCCTTTAATGACTATAGCTTTTTATCAATGACACCCTAGAGCCATTTGCCAGTCCCATCTATTACTGTTGATACCTAATCACTAAACTGTCCTTGTCTCAGGACAGGACCCAGTCTCCAGTTAATCTCTACTTCCTCTAAACCCACCTCAGAGACAGGGACCAATCAGAGTTGACTACTACTTCCCTTATATTCTCCTAGGAAACATTCATTGAGAAGCCAAACTTTACAAGTGAGGTTTCTCTAAGCCCTCTCTTAGGGAGTGGAATTTTATGGTTCCCATGGAATTCTTTCCCTTGCTCTAACTTTGTAAGACGACATATTTGTGCCTGTTGGTCTGTAATTCATTGGGCTTTTGAAACTTATCATTATACCAAAAATTTTTAAAAATGCAGGCAACAAAAGACATATTCATTAGGAAAGTTTAAATTAAATCCACAATAAGATGTAACAATATACTCCCTAGAATACCTAAAGTTTGAAATCTGATAAAACCAAGAGTTGGAAGACCTGTAGAACAACTTTGTACTTTTTACACTGTTGATGGGAATATGAATTATTGCAACATCTTTGAAATGTTGATTAGCAGTATCTCCCTTTTTATTTTCTCCTTATTAATAGAATTCTTATTTTAGATGGCCAGCAATACATGCAGCTAAAATTTTAGAATTGTGTTGCCAATCCCACAATTGAAGGTGATCCTGTGACAAAGATGGTAACCTGTGTTTTTTTTTTTTGTTGTTGTTGTTTTGTTTTGTTTTTTTGTGGTACTGTGGATTGAACTCAGGGGTATTCTCTCTCCAAGCTACACACAAGGCTTTCTATTTTCTGTTTTTGAAACAGGGTCTCACTGAGTTGCTAAGGGTTCTGTTAAATGCCTGAGCCTGAAATACTTCTGTCTCAGCCTCCCAGGTACTGGGATTACAGGAATGAGCGAACATACTCAGCTACTTTTTTACTTTATTTATTTATTTATTTATTTATTTATTTATTTATTTATTTATTTTTGCGGTACCAGGTATTGAACCCAGGGGCGTTCTACCTCCGCACTACACTCCGGCCCTATTTTTTATACTTTATTTTGAAACCGGGTCTCATGAAGCTGCAGTGGGACTCACTAAGTAGAGAGAGAGAGAGAGAGAGAGAGAGAGAGAGACAGGGAGAGAGAGAGAGCGAGCTGAGGCGGGCC
>PVJS01043305.1:0-17120 GCA_004027185.1 Glis glis | reverse complement strand
TCCTCTCCTCTCCTCTCCACTCCTCTCCTCTCCTTTTCTTTCTTTTTGTACTGGGGATTGAACCCAGTGGCATTCTACCTCCGAGCTACACCCCCAACCCCATTTTTTATCCTTTATTTTGAAACTGGGTCTCACTAAGTTGTGGGGGGCCTCACTAAGTAGCTGAGGCTAGCCGTGAGCCCGAGGTCCTCCTGTCTCAGTCTCCCAGGTACTGGGATTACAAGCGTGCGCCACCACACCTGGCTCTGTGTTTCTTTTTTTTTTTTTGGTGGCACTGGGGATTGAACCCAGGGGCATTCTACCTCCGAGCTACACCCCCAGCCCTATTTTTTATTCTTTATTTTGAAATAGGGTCTCACTAAGTTGCGGAGGGCCTCACTAAGTAGCTGAGGCTGGCCGCGAACCTGGATCCTCCTGTCTCAGCCTCCCAAGTACTGGGATTACAAGCGTGCATCACCATGCTTGGCTTGGCTCTGTGTTTCTTTATAAAGCATAACATCTTATGAGTAAGGACCAGGAAAAGCATTTATATGGGGGCTTAAAAAATAATAGCTTTATGGCTGGGCATAGTGGTACACACCTATAATCCCAGTACTTGGGAGGCTGAGACTGGAGAATCACAGGTTTGAGGCCAGCTTTAGCAATTTAGTGAGACTCTCAGCAACCTAGTGAGACCCTGTTTCAAAACAAAAAATAAAAAGGCCTGGCGGTGTAGCTCAGAGGTAGAATGCCTCTGGGTTCTATCCCCAGCACTACACACACACACACACACACACACACACACATACATATTTTTTTGAGATATAATAGACATATCATAAAAATCACCCATGATAAGATGAGTCTAAACACTTCTACTCCCCCAAATGTTCCCTTGTCTCCATGTGCAGTCTCCTTCTATTTGTACCCCCAGTTTGAGAAAACCATGGAGCTGCTTTTCCTGTATAGGTTTTTCTTTTTCTTTTTTCTTAGGGCTGGCTGCTTTTTATATAAATTTTATGTCAGCCATCTGAGAGCCCATGGAAGGCGCTTCATATTCTGTAACATTCCTTTAAGATGGTCTGTTTTTGAGATTTTTGCTTGTAGATGCAGACAAAGTTAATAAAAATTTATGAATGATTGCTCCATAATGGGTTATTATATAATTTATCTCCCTAATCGCTAAAGAATCATCCAAAAGGTATTACCAGAGGTTCTTCCCAACTATCCCCTGGGGCTACTGCCCAAATATAGAACACTGAATGGACTATTGATCCAACCCGGCAGGCACTTCTTAGACCGGGCCGCCTTGCCTGGGGTCATGGGGCTGAGAGCTGGGGCCCACGGGAGCCCTTGCTCCTCTTGCAAGGGTCCCCTAGACCTTGAAAGCTCAATCCTGCCTTTGTCCACATGCTCCCCCATAAGGAATGTCTTTCTCCCCCCATCCTGAGCTCCACCCATTCTCCAGAAACAGCCCAGGTCTTGACCTGCCTCTGACCACACACTGGACGAACCCTCTATGTCCATGAACCACACACTTCAGTCGCACAGGATACTGGGTCTGACCATAAGCAGCTTGCATGAATGGGGGCCCTTACCCAACCCCCCCCCCCCACACACATACACACAGCACTCTCCCAAGGCTCCAGATGAAAGGGCTGTCCTGACCCCTGACTCCTGATCCCCCCACTCCGCTCGGAGCTCCTACAGGCCTTTGAACTTCTTTCCTCTTTTTCCGCCTCATTTCATAGTCTTTTGAGCACCTCATTGAGTCGTGGGTGTCCGGTGGGTGGTAGATTATTCATCTTCAAGTTCTCCTTCGGGGGCTGACACAGTGCCTTGTACCTACTAATAACAATAAAGTAACAGCCACCAACGTTTCCATGTCGTTTTGTAGTTTCCAGAGGGCTCGCCTTCCGTTTGCCGTTGGACCCCACAGCCATCCTGTGATAAAGGGACCATGATTATACCCCTGTCGGGACAAGAAGCCTCAGCCCAGCATCCTTCCCTCTAAGATACTGCGATGTAGAATGGCGGCGCTCCGTTTCTCCGCACTGGCGCTCAGTAAATCTTTGCTGAATTGATGTAAATGCTACTTGGCTGGTTACATCGATGTGGATGCGGGGGCAAGAAGGAAGGAGCAGGGTTGGTTGTTATTTGTTTTAGCTTTTATAGCTGTGCATTATATATTAATCCACTTATCCATTCAACAAGCAAGCTCTGAGGGCCATTCCCAGCACCTGACCCCTTCTAGGGTCAGGCGTTGGGAATGCAATAAAAGTTTAGGATTCTGCCTTTAAGTTGCTCCCTGTGCTGCGAGAGGGACACACAATTAAACCAACAATTATTATTATTATTATTATTATTATTATTTTATTAGGGGTGGTACTGGGAATAGAACCCAGGGACATTCTACCTCTGAGCTATATCCCCAGCCCTATTTTGCTTTTTATTTTGAAACAGGGTCTCACTAAATTGCAGAGGGTCTCACTAAATTGCTGAGGCTGGCAGCAAACCTGCAATCCTCCTGTCTCAGCTTCCGGAGTACTGGGATTACAAGTGTGTACCACCATGCCCCGCTAAACCAACGATTATTATTATCATTATTATTATTGGTAATGGGATTGAATTCAGGGGCATCCTACCTCTGAGCTACACCCCCAATCCTTTAATTTTATTTCTTGTGGTACTGGGGACTGAACCCAGGGGCATTCTACCTCCGAGCTATGTCCCCAGCCCTATTTTATTTTTTATTTGGAAACAGGGCCTCACTAAGTTGCTGAGGCTGGCCATAAACCTGCAATCCTCCTGTCTCAGCCTCTCACGTACTGAGATTACAGGCATGCGCCACCATGCCTGACTTTATTTTTTATTTTGAAACAGGGTCTTGCTAAGTTGCTGAGGGTTTACTAAGATTCTGAGGCTGGTCTCAAATCTGCAACTCTTTTGTCTCAGCCTCCCAAGTGCTATGATTACAGGTATGCACTACCATTCCTGGCCCAATAATTAAAATAGAGAAATATACAGTGTTAGGGCTGTGCTGCCCCTGGCGGGGGCTGTAAAATCAGCCAGGGGATGCCACTGGGCTTCTCAGCAAAGACATCTCCTGAACAGTCTTGGGGGGCAGGTAGGAGTTAGCCAGGGTCCCTTGAGGCAGGGTTGGTTGTCCCAGCTTGATGAAGGACAGTGCTGCATGTTGGGGGATGGTGGGATGGGTAGTGGAGATCAGATTTTCTCCAGGTCAAGTAAAAGCTCTAGAAGAACAGGACGCAGTGCCATCCACTGGCTCAGGGCACCTGAATTTGCATCTCAGCTTGGTCATGAATTAGCTGTGTGACCCTGAACAAGTCATTTAAGCTCTTTGATACTTAGTTTACTTTTCTGCAGGATGGGTAAATATCTCTCTCATGAGGAGTTGTAAGCAATCCTGAACGGAAGACGCTTAGCACAGTGTGTGGTGCACCCAGAAGTACTCAATAAATGAGAAAAGATAAGACTTATGAAGAACATCGGTGTCATTCGAATGTCCCCCAAAGGCTTGGTCCCCAGATTGTGGCGCTCTTGAGAGGTGGTGGAACCTTTAGGGGCGGGGCCTAGTGGGAGAAAGTCAGGTCATTGGGGGCGTGGCCTTGAAGGGGATATTGACTCCCTGGCCCCTTCCTATTATTATTATTATTTTTTGTTTTCTAGTCACCATGAGGCAAAGAGGGCTTCTCTACCTCATGTTCCTGCTGTGATGTACTGTGCTGCCTCAGGCCCAAAGCAACGGGGACGGACGATCATGAACGAAACCCGTGAAACCATGAGCCCAAATAAACCTTTCCTCCTTGTAAGTTAATTGCCTCAGGTATTTTGTCTCAGTAATGTAAAGCTGACTCACCCAAATATCATGAAGAAAATGCTGTCTTCCTTTGAGGTCTCATTAAGACATAGAGTGCAGGAGAAGATGGACAAAACAGCTACTACCCCTAACCCCCCCACCTGCCTCATCTGAGAAGTACACTCTTCCACCTCACTGGGCAGAAGGAAGATACCCACCCGCTGCCTGGGAATGTCCAGGGTAGGGTGAAGCAGTAGAAGAGAAGGCAGAATGGGGGATTTGTATAAAGCATAGAAACGTAGGCTGAAGCGCTGGACCCAAGTCACAAGCATAAAACTGAGACGCAGGACAAAAAGAGTAGGAGCTATTTTGGGGGAAATCATCTATAAAGTTCAAAAGCAAACAGTCCTTTCCCTCTGAATTTTGGGAATGTTTTCACAAAGGATCTCCTTAGGCAAGAAGATGAATCCTAAAACTCTATTGTTTGGGATCTTGGTTCCTCTTGTGCATTCTCCCCCTCCCCACCCCAGATTACTTACTATCTCTAGTTTGCAAAACCTGGGCCACATACAGTGTCTCGTCTAAATCTCACAGCAAGCCACGATGTGGTGCCATCGACAGAGAGGCTGCTTCCTCCTCTCACAGGTGCAGAAGCTGACCCAGGAAGGCCCTGGTGCTGGTGGAGGGGGATGGTCAACTGCTCAGACTCAGAGTGGATCAAGGTCACCCCAATGCAGAGCTTCCAGTAGAAACATCTGCCTGTAGGACACGCCCAGCCTCATGCAGGCCAGTGCCTATTAAGGACGGTTCCTGTAATGGGAAGAGGAAGGCCCACAGAAAGCAAACATGTTCCCACGTAGCATTGCTGAGATTGCGGCTCTTTAAACACATCTGCTACCAAAAGCTGCAGCAGGGTAAACATCAGTCTGACCAACACTTGACCACAAGTATGTGGGCTCGAGAAGCCCGCTGTGCTCAGGAAGATCCAAAGGTGGCTTCGCTTCTTTTTTTTTTTTTTTGTGATACTGGATATTGAACCCAGGGGCATTCTACCTCCGAGCTACACCCCCAGCCCTATTTTTTATTCTTTATTTTGAAACAGGATCTCACTAAGTTGCAGAGGGCCTCAGTAAGTAGCTGAGGCTGGCCGTGAACTCGGATCCTCCTGTCTCAGCCTCCCAAATACAGGTGGGTTCACTTCTGCTGGACTCAATATATATATATTTTTTCTTTTTGGTACTGGGTATTGAACCCAGGATGTTGTAACTCTGAGATACACCCCATCCCTATTTTTAATTTTTATTTATTTTATTTATTTATTTTTTGGTAGTGTTGGGGATTGAACCCAGGGGCATTCTACCTCTGAGCTACACCCCCAGCCCTATTTTTTATTCTTTATTTTGAAACAGGGTCTCACTAAGTTGTGGAGGGCCTCAGTAAGTAGCTGAGGCTGGCCACGAACCCAGATCCTCCTGCCTCGGCCTCCCAAGGACTGGGATTACAGGTGTGCACCACCATTCCTGACTCACTGTGTTTTCTTGGCTCTCATAGATTTTTGTTAAAATACTTTCCAAAGAATTATTTTTGGCTTAAACAATTTAAGAGATTGCCCCACATGGGTACAGTCTACCCAAAGGAAGCAGTGTCTGTTTTTCTTTCTGGTACTATTCAGAGCCTACCACAGCGTCTTAAATGGTTATCTCATTTAATCCTCATGGCAAACCTATGAGGTGAGAATTCTTTATCTACATTTACAGATAAGGAAACTGAGGCCCAGATGGGTCAAGCGACCTATCTAATGTCACAGAGTGAATATGTGGCAATGCTAGGGTTCAAAACCAGGTCTGTGAATGCTCTTTTTATTCATCCATTACCTCCCAGAGAATTTAGCTTTTGATTAGAAACTTTGTCTTATTCTCTGATGATTTATTGAGTTCCTGTCTTATATTCTACTTTTTTTTTTTTGCCACGGACATAATAAGTAACTTTTAAATACCAAACGTACTTTTAATGAGAAGGTGGCATTGGGCAATCACTGTTCCACGCTAATTTGTGAGATTGCTGTGGCTCCTGTCCTTTATGTGCTTGCCCAGTTCGTTATAAACAATTCCAAACCAGAAAGCAGATCAGGTGTGTTATGTCTGGGGTCCGGACTGTCCCCCAATGTCTCTGTCCAGGAGCAGTGCTTGGGAGGTGGTGATGGCGTCATGAGGACTCTGACAGCACCAGTGGCTCAATCCATTGGTGTCCCAATGAACTACTGGAAGACGGGATCTAGCTGGAAAAAGTAGGCCACTGGGGGCGTGTCTTGGAAGGATTTATGTCCTCCTGGCCTCCTCTTGGCCCCCACTTCCTGTCTGCCTTGAGCTGAGCAGCTCTCTCCACCATGCCCTTCCGCCATGAGGTTTTGCCTCACCCCAGGCCCAGAGCAATGGAGCCGGCCCACCATGGACTGAGACCTCAGAAACCTGAGCCCAAATAAACTCCTCGGTAGAACGCCCCTGGGTTCAATCCCCGGTACTGCAAAATAAATAAATAAATAAATAAATAAAAATAAACTCTTCCTTGTCTAAGTTGTTCTTGTCAGGTATTTTTGGTCACAGCAATGAAAAGCTGACAAATACAAAATACAAATTGAAGCCAACCTGCTCCTCTCTCCTCCCCCAAAGTAACTGTTTTTAATGGTTCTGCGGGCATCCTCTGACTTCTTTTTCTTAGCATTTAAAAAGTTGTGTAATAGCCAGGCGTGGTGGTGCACGCTTGTAATCCCAGTACTTGGGAGGCTGAGACAGGAGGATCGAAGGTTTGCTGCCAGCCTCAGCAACACGAGGCCCTCTACAACTTAGTGAACCCCTGTTTCAAAATAAACAATAAAATAGGGCTGGGGGTGTAGCTCAGAGGAAGAATGCCCCTGGGTTCAGTCCCCAGTAACACACACACACACATACACACACACACACACACACGAAAGTTGTGTATTATAGCTACAGATGTGTATTCATTTTCCAAATGGAAAAATGAGGTTCAGAGAGGTAGAGCAAGTAGGCCAAAGGTAGAGACAGGATCTGAAGTCAGGTCTAAAAATACCTGGTCCACTTTTGGACCTCTCCAACTAGCCTTGGGTCCCAACACAGAGGCACCTGGAGCCTGCTCTTGGAGCATTGGTGAACTGCTCTCTGGTGCTTCTGTATAATTTTTTTTGGTTCTGGATGTTGAACCCAGAGGCACTCTACCTCTGAGCTCCATCCCCAGCCCTATTTTATTTTGAATCAGGGTCTCACTAAGTAGCTGAGGGCCTCCTTAAGTTGCTGAGGCCAGCCTTGAACTTGTGATTCTCCTGTCTCAGCCTCCCAAATAATGGGATTACAGGAGTGTACCACCATGCCTGGCTTGTTTGTGTATTTGGGAGAAGAATATAAACACACTGTCACCCTACTTCAACCACCGTGGGGCTCAGAGAAGGAATTAAATCACATCCGTGAAGCAGACCGTGCTCCCAGACAAGTGGCACTTTGTGGATGGGAAGGCCTTGGGTGGGAACGCGCTGTCCCCTCACGCAGACTGGCCCGCACGGCCTCCTTGGAGGCGCAGCCTGGCTCTAGGGTTTCTTTCCAGCTGGCTCTTTCTTCATGTGACCTTGGGAAAGTTCCTGTCTTTTTGTACCTTTGTTTCACACTCTGCTGCAAACCAGGGCTAAGAATACTCTCTGCCTTGCTCGTCCAAGGGAGGAAATTAACAGACAAGCCCGGATAGCACATCCTGCAGCCCGAGCACCCTCAGGAGCAGGTGAGACCCAGGCTGGAAACGGCCGCATGCAAGGGTGGTGACGCACTGTGGCCCAAATGCATAGCCTCACTTTTGCTAGTTTTTTTTTTTTGTCTTTTTATCTCGTACCTTGGCTAAAACACTTCGCTACTTTCTAAAATGTCCTCCCCCACTGCCTCTGTGAAATTGTACCTGTCACTCAAGGCCCTGCCGAAATGCCACATTTCCATGAAATTTGCCTCTACTCTTTCAACTGAACACCATCTCTCTCTCCTCTGAACATTTGCTTCTAACTCTCTTCATCTCATATTCTACCAGGTAGTACAGTGGGTTTTAATTCTATTTTATTTTTTAAATTTTATTTTATTATTTATTTTATTTTATTTATTTTATTATTTTATTTTATTTTATTTTATTTTATTTTATTTTATTTTATTTTATTTTATTTTATGGTACTGGGGATTGAAGCCAGGGGCATTCTACCTCTGAGCTACACCCCAGCCCTATTTTTATTTTTATTTTTGAAACAGGATCTCGCTAGGTTGATGAGAGTCTCACTATTTGTTAAGGCGATCCTCCTGTCTCAGCCTCCCAAGTACTGAGATTACAGGCATTCACCACCATACCTGGCAAATTTTGTATTTTAATAAAACACCGTAGCCGGGCATGGTGGCACATGCTTGTAATCCCAGTACTTGAGAGGCTGAGATAGGAGGATCACAGGTTTACTGCCAGCCTCAGCGACTTAGTGAGGCCCTCTGCAACTTAGTGAGACCCTGTTTCAAAATAAAGAATATATAGGGCTGGGGGTGTAGCTTGGAGGTAGAATGCCCCTGGGTCCAATCCCCAGTACCACACACACACACAAAAACCACTGTAAGCTGGACGTGGTGGCACACACCTATCATCCTAAAACTTGGGAGGCTGAGATAGGAGGATCGCAGGTTTAAGGTCAGCCTCGGAGCCAGGCGTGGTGGCACACGCTTGTAATCCCAGTACTTGGGCGGTGGAGACCAGACTGGAGGATCCGGGTTTGCGGCCAGCCTCAGCTACTTACTGAGGCCCTCCGCAACTTCGTGAGACCCAGTTTCAAAATAAAGGATAAAAAATAGGGCTGGGGTGTAGCTCAGAAGTAGAACCCACCTGGGTTCAATCCCTGGTACTGAAAAAAAAAAAAGATCAGGCTTGGCAATTTAGCAAGACCCTCTGCAACTTAGTGTTCTTTTTGTGGTACTGGGGATTGAACCCAGGGCATTATACCTCCAGGCTACACCCTTTTTATATTTTATTTTATTTATTTATTTTTTTTGCGGTACCAGGGATTGAACCCAGGGGCATTTTACCTCCGAGTCACACCTCCGGCCCTATTTTTTAGACTTTATTTTGAAACCGGGTCTCATGAAGTTGCGGAGGGCCTCACTAAGTAGCTGAGGCAGGCTGCGAACCCGGATCCTCCCATCTCCGCCTCCCAAGTACTGGGATTACAAGCGTGCACCACCACGCCTGGCTATGTTTTATTTTTGAAACAGATTCTCACTAGGTTGCTGAGAGTCTCATTACATTGTTGAGGCTGTCCTCAAACCTTTGAACCTCCTGTCTTAGCCTCCTGTCTCCCAAGCACTGGGATTACAGGTGTGCACCACCATGTCCAGATGAGACTCTGTTTCAAAATAAAATATAAAATAGGGCTGGAGGTATAGCTTAGAGGTAGAATACCCTGGGTTCAATCCCCAGTACCAGAAAAAAACAAAACAAAAGCCAGGCGTGGTGGCACACGCTTGTAATCCCAGTACTTGGGAGGCTGAAACAGGAGGATCATAGGTTTGTGGCCAGCCTCAGCTACTTAGTGAGGCCCTCTGCAAATCAGTGCGACCCTGTTTCAAAATAAAGAATAAAAAATAGGGCTGGGGGTGTAGCTCAGAGGTAGAATGCCTTTGGGTTCAATCCCCAGTACTGCAAAAAGACAAAACAAAACAAAACAAAACAAACAAACAAACAAACAAAAGCACCTCATAATCCCATTCTCCTAGTAGATTGTCAGTAGACGGAAGGTAAGAATGATGTCTTATTTCTACAACTCCTTAAGCTGCTCACAGAGCTTCTTACCTTGGTAGTTGCCTTGTATTTAATTGCCAGATGGACAAATACATGGATGGAATATTTGTAGAAGAAAAAGTTCAAATAGTGGTAAGAGTCCAGAGAAGACTGACACCAAAGACTGGACCACAGAATTTTTGCTGACCTGTGAAACTTCCATCCAGCCCTGGCCTGCTGATTCACTCACCCATCAGGACAGGAATGAAGGCCCCTGCGCTTCTCCTACTGGGTGCAGGATGCGCTCCTACCCAGTGCAGGATGCTGTCTTACCTGGTGCAGGACGCTGTCCTACCCGGTGCAGGACAGGCTCCTACCTGGTGCAGGATGCTCTCTCTGCAAGGCGCTTCAGCAATGAACTTTGCACATCCTTCCTGCTCAGGTTTCTGGGCAGAGTTAAGGAGGCTGTGTTAGTGTTGGGACGCTGGGGTTTGAGTCTTGGTTCCGATCTTCACTGACTCTGTAACTTGGAGAAGGTCACATAATAAATCTCAGTTTCAGTTGGCATGTAAAGTCAAATTTATACAGTGGGACAATACTACGGTTCCTGTTCTGTCTGACTCCCAGGAGTACCATAGGTTAAAGTCCAATAATGAAAAAAAGCCGGGCATAGTGGCGCACGCTTGTAATCCCAGTACTCGGGAGGCTGAGACCGGAGGATCCGGGTTCGCGGCCAGCCTCAGCTACTTAGTGAGGCCTCTGCAACTTAGTGAGACCCTGTTTCAAAATAAAAAATAAAAAATAGGGTTGGGGGTCTAGCTCGGAGGTAGAATGCCCCCAGGCTCAATCCCCAGTACTGCAAAAAAAGAAAAAAGAAAATAAAATATTTTGCCTCTCCAAGAGCACCAGGAAATACCCACATTTATACATATGTACATACATATATGTAATGCCACTATATACATGTATATTTTAAATTAAGGAATGCAATGCAGCATAGACATCTAACAAATTATAAAGAGTTCCATTGTGACCCATGGCTATAATCCAAGTACTTGGGAGGCTGAGATAGGAGGAGCACAGGTTCGAGGCTAGTCTCAGCAATTTAGTGAGGCCCTCAGCAACTTAGTGAGACCCTGTTTCAAAATAAAAAAGCAAAATAGGGCTCGGGGTGTAGCTTGGAGGTAAAATGCCCCTGGGTTCAACCCCCTAGTTCCACCACTAAAAAAAAAAAAAAAAAAAAAAGGGAGTACCTTTAGGTACCATGCATAGAAAAATTCAGTATGTTCCATTTCTGACACATGCTTAGGAAACAATGAATGACAAGTACTTGTTACTGCAAAAGCTAAAAAAAAATTGAGAAAATAACATTTTAAAATTTACTATAAAACACTCATTATTAACATGGTTTTACGACATGGCCTTTTCTGGTTATTATCATTTTGCATACCCAATGTGTATATTTGTAGTTTGTGGTCTAGTTCTGTTTTTAGCATTACTACAAATAGACCTTTCCATATTTACAATCTCAGTGTCAAAATTATCTATCTCCAGAATTTATTTAACAATTTCCCAATTGTGGATCATCTGAGTGATTTTCAGTTCTTCATTAATACGCAGGGCCTATTTTTAATCACATGCAGATTCCTCCCGCCACCTAACACATTCTTGGCTTGGCTCCTTCTACTGTCAGTTGATATAGACCCAAGGAATGCCAACTCACTTTATTATTAGCCTGTGCAAAACAGAATTAGGAAGGAACTACAAACGTTTTATTTTTAAAGTCGGATTGTGCATTTCCAAGATGGTTTCGGAGCAACTTCCTTTGGGAAGGTCAGCTTTTTGGACCCCTGCACTGCAGCTTTAACCTAGAGGGAAGAGGGGGTGATGTTCAACTCACATGCCAGGGCTTTATCCCCTCCTCAGATCTTTACTGAGAACCTCCAGGATACCAGGGACTCTTCTAGGCTGAGGAGAAAGGTGTAATTCTCACCCTCAGGGAGTTTGCGGTTCAGCTCAGGCTAAGGACTGTCACATGGGCAGTGCTGACTCAGAGTGACCAGTGCTGCAAAAGCAGAGCTCAGGGCTCCGGCGGGGGAGTGCCGGAGCTGCTCCTGTCTCGGTGGGAAGATGTATTAGGGAAACTGAGGCGGAGGACCTATGAGTGGTGTCCTGGAGACTATGGTAGGGGAGGAGAGTCTAGACACAGGAAACAATGTTCCATACATAGAAGGCCAGATGAAATGGAATATGTACTTTTATGGCTTACTAGGTTGGGCCTAATCAAGGTCTCCAGCTGGAGTTGGGGCACAGCTGGAGATGCAGGTGAAAGTCTGAGCTGCAATCTGGTTAGGACGTGACTTGTACCCGCACTGACCAGCTTGGACTTAGGGTGCGTGTGTGGGGGTGTGGGGGGAGAAGAGGTGAAGCCTCTTTGGAAAAGAGTTTGGCAGCTTCTTAGAAAGTGAAACACCAACTTACCCTACAGTTCAGTAACTTCGCTCCTGTCTAGCCAAGAGGAATGAAAACATGTCCAGACAGAGGCCTGTATGAGACTGTTCATAGCAGTATTATTCGTAATAGATCAAAAGCAGAAACAACCTGGAATGTCCATCAGCTAGTGAATGAATATGCAAAATGTGGTGTATCCACACAATAGAATATTATTCAGCCATGAAGATGAATGAAATTCAAATACGCCGGGCATGGTGGCGCACGCTTGTAATCCCAGTACTTTGGGAGGTAGAGACCGGAGGATCCGGGTTCGCGGCCAGCCTCAGCTCTCTCCCTGTGTGTCTCTCTCTCCCTGTCTCTCTCTCTCTCTCTCTACTTAAGTGAGGCCCTCCGCAACTTCGTGAGACCCGATTTCAAAATAAAGTATAAAAAATAGGGCTGGGGGTGTAGCGCAGAGGTAGAACACCCCTGGGTTCAATCCCCGGTACCGCAAAAAAAAAAAAAAGAAATTCAAATACATGCCACCACACAGGTGAACTTTGAAAGCAAGGTGCTAAGTGACAGTAGTCAATCACAAAAAACCTCATATTATATACGGTTCCATTTATATGAAATATTTGCAATATATAAGTCCACAGAGACACAGTGTAGAGTATTGGTTTCCAGAGACTAAGGGGGATTTGAGAAAAGGGAGGTGGCTAATAATGGGGATGAGGTTTCTTTTTGGGTGATAAAGATGTTCTAAAATAGATTGTGGTGATGGCTGTGCAATTCTACTAATGTACTAAAAACCATTGAACTATATGCTTTACATAGGTGAATTATATGATATGTGAATTATATCTCAATGAAGCTGTTAAAGTAAAAAAAAATTCCAGGGACTAGAGAGGCCACTAGATTTCAAGCAAGAAGAACCATCATTAGGTTTGCTCTTTAGAACATTTTCTCTTGAATCACATGGAGAGTGGTTCAGAGAAGGGAAGGCTAAAAAGAGGGAGATTGGCTAGGGGGCAGTTATGGTAGTGGGAGAGGAATATGGCACCCTGAACTGGGGCTGAAATGGTACAGACAACAGCGGACATAACGGGGACATTAGGAGTTAAATGGACATGACTTGGTGGCTCTTGGATCTGGGGGAGGGGAAGCTAAAGATCTGTCTTGTGTTGCTGTAACAGAATACCTGAGGCTGGACAAGTTATAAAGAAGAGAGTTTTATTGAACTTACAGTTCTGGAGGCAGGAAAGTTCCAGATCTGGCGGCCACCTCTGGTGAGGGCCTCATGCTGCGTCATAACATGATGGGTGGTATGGCGGGTGTGTGTGTGAGGGTGGTGACTGGCCTGTGTGGGAGAGGCTAGAGCAGCTTTATAACAACCAGCTCCTGAGGTAACTAATCCCGTCTCAACAGGCCTAATGCAGTCTCCAGAGAACTAATCCAGTCTCTCCAGAAAAACATTAATCCATTCATGAGGGCGGTACCATCTCCCAGAGCCCCACCTCCCAATATTGCCACATTGGGGACGACATTGTGTGTGTGTGTGTGTGTGTGTGTGTGTGTGTGTGTGTGTGTGTATTACTGGGGATTGAACCCAGGGCCATTCTATCTCCTAGCCCTATCTTATATTTTTGTTTTGAAACAGGGTCTTCCTAGGTTGCTGAGAGTTTTGCTAAGTTGCTGAGGCTGGTCTTGAACCTGCACTCCTCCTCTCTCAGCCTCCCAAGTACTGGGATTACAGGTGTGTGCCACCATGCCCAGCTGGGGATGACATTTTAACATGAATTTCGGTGGGGAAAAATCACGCCCAAACAGAGAAGGATCTCACCAGATGCTGCTGGAGGGGCTATTCACTCAGGTGGAAAACCAGGAGGAGCCAGTCTGAGGGAAATGATGAGCTAGTCCTGGACACCATGATTTTGAGGTGCCTACGTGGCATCTAAGTGGTGCTGGTTCTGTGATTCTGGAGCCCAGAGGAGAGAGCTAATCCAGAGGTAGTACCCAGCATGACATTTTGGTCCCTTACATGCTGATGAGGTAGCCATGACTCCTCTGGACAGGGATACAGATCCCGTAGCATAGGGGAGCTTCGATAACAAGTAGTTGCTATTTTTAATATGATTATCCTACACTTTTAAAAAGAGGGTTAAATAGTTCCATAAAGAGAGCGCTCTGATCCTCCATCTTCTGTATTCTCTTCTAGTTCTGGGATCTGTTCTGGCTCCATAAATCAATCCTGCTTCTTGGTAAATGTTATTTCAGACTAAGTATATTCAAAGTTTGTTCCCTTAATGAATCGCGTGATTTTTAAAAACTGACAGCTCTTTGATCTCATTTGCTGGTGGGTTATGCAAGAAATAAATATTGTCTTGAAGACGCAAGGCTAGCTGGTTCTTGCCTCTCTCTCTCTCTCTGCCTTCTCCTTTCCCGCCCCCTCGTCTCACCTCTGCGTGTGGGCAGCAGAGGGTGAGAAGGGCCTGGAAGCCAGTAGGCAGAGGAATCGTGTTTCTGACTGTGACCCAGATGGTGGGGACCTTAGCGACCTCTGTGTACTTGTTGATCTTGGCCCTGTGTTCCTCTCCACCTGTTTCTGCAGTCAGTGACTTCTTTTTTCTCCAGCAAACCTTGACCTTCTGTATCCTTTTCTTCTCTGAGGTGCCCAGCACTATCTGGGATTTCCATAGACTTTGTGGGCCAGATGGCCCCAGAGGGTGAACCAGGATCCAGCTGGACGACCTTAAGGACAGAGGGAAGCGGCCAGGGATTCCTCCAGCCTGGCAGGGAGGAGGCAGGTGGGGGAGGGCTCAGGGCTCTGGTGGGACCGACTGGCTTGGCCGTTTTCCTTTTGTCCCTTCTCCAAAAGATGCTCCTAGGAGCCAACCAGCAAGCTCTCTGTGTTCATTTTGTATCCTGGGAGAAAGCACAGAGCCTTCCAAAGGAACATCAGACGTATAATAATAATAATCCTACAGTTCTCTGACATTAAAGTGCAAAAACATTTTCCATGACAGCTTAAAATTAATCACCACCACTTGCTGCTATAGCTACTTCTCCTTTACGCAGTGCCAGCTTTAGGACAACTGTTAAGGCAGCCACATGGCTCCCAGGGAAAGAGCGAGGAGTCTGCAGAGACAGTCAGCAGAGCGGCTCTTTCTCCAAACCTGCTTTTGTCCTGGTGAGGGTGTGCTTTCTGCTAACAGACTGCAAGGCTGTGCCGGTAATTGATCAGGGAGAACAAGCCACAATTGACACTTAGGGTGGCATTATAAATGCATCTGGAGCTCTTAGTGACATTGATAAACCACCAGAGACTCTGCTGTGCACCAGAGTGTGTGCAAATTGTTCCTTACAGTCTTTGAACTCGCATCAAGGGAGAGGAAAGGAGCCTCTGCGTGTATCAGTTTTTTCATTCTGTGGATAGAAATTAATAATCGAGCAAGCAAAGGTGACCCCGCAAGCTTACACTAGAATGATTCCACAGATATTTGTTTATTTTATTATTTAATTTTTTTCAGAATCAATTCCTCTTCATGGAAAAAAAATTCAAATTGTACTAACTGGAGGGTAAATAATGAGATAGAATTCCTTTTGTCTCCTGATATCTTAGTCCTGCTCTATAGTGTGGTAACCACTAGAAGCAGTTTGCTGTACGGGAGGTCCTTCAAGATATTGTTCTTGAAGCCAGGCATGGTGATGCACACTTATAATCCCTGTATTTGGGAGGCTGAGACAGGAGGATCCCAGGTTTGAGGAGAGCCTCAGCAACTTAGTGAGATCCTGTTTTTTTTTTGTTTTTTTTGTTTTTTTTTTGTTTTTTTGCAGTACTGGGGATTGAACCCAGGGGCATTCTACCTCCAGGCTATACCCCCAGCCCTATTTTTTTAAATTCTTTATTTTTGAAACAGGGTCTCACTAAGTTGCAGAGGGCCTCACTAAGTAGCTGAGGCTGTCCGTGAACCTGGATCCTCTGGTCTCAGCCTCCCAAGTACTGGGATTATAAGCATGTGCCACCATGCCTGGCTGAGACCCTGTTTCAAAAAAAATTTTTTTTTAAATGGCTGGGGGGTGGGGGTGCAGCTCAGAGGTAGAATGCCCCTAGGTTCAATCCCTACTGCCCCCCCCACACAGAAAGGCAGAAATTGTTCAAGAACATACAAGCCTGTGTGTGTATGTCGCATGTATATGTATATATATTTGCTCCCTACAGCTGCCTTTTTTATTTAGCAATATATTAGAAACCTCTCTATACCAGTTCCTAGAGATCTCCTGATCAGTTTTTAATGCCAGCATAGTATTCCTTACAGTGCACTTATTTATTTATTTAATTGTACCACTAACTCTGGCCATTTAAGGTTTTTTTTTTTTTTTTTTTTTGCTTGTTGGTTTGGTTTGCTATTATAAAAAATACTACAAAACCTATTTTTTGGTACTTATCTTTTTGCACACTTGTGCAAGCTTAGCTGTAAGATACATTCCTAGAAGTGACATATTTAAGTACAAAGGTACGTGCAATTCAGTTTGTGAAGGGTATTGTGAAGCTGCTCTCTAAATAGATGCTTTCTCCAGGCTCATAGCTGTGTCGGGCACAGAGGATCAAAGCTCAAGGTCCTTTCTCTGAGACCTCAGAGGAGATACGCGAGCCCATAAACGACTGGAATACGAGGCGGTACCTGCTGTAATCAGGGGTTTATAGCACTTACCACCCTTCTTTTTTTTATTTTATTTTTGCGGTACTGGGGATAAACCCAGGGGCATTCTACCTCCGAGCTACACCCCAGCCCTATTTTTTATTCTTCATTTTGAAACAGGGTCTCACTAAGTTACGGAGGGCCTCACTAAGTAGCTGAGGCTGGCCGTGAACCCGGATCCTCTGGTCTCAGCCTCCCAAGTACTGGGATTACAAGCGTGCGCCACCACGCCCGGCCACTTATCACCCTTCTTTGTTAGCCATTAGTTCTATTCCCTCAATGATTTATTTTTAGATTTTAATTTTTTTTCATTCTCAAGTAATTTTTTTCTAATCTTTTTAAAAAATTTATTTATTTATTTATTGGTGCATTGTAGTTATACATTT
>PVJS01043304.1:0-17122 GCA_004027185.1 Glis glis | reverse complement strand
CACACACAAAGGATCCAATAGTGTATATTCATGGCCTGGATTTCTCCTGTCACTCCAATCTGCCATCAAAAGTGTGTCAGTTTTGTCCTTGGGCCGATTCTCTTCAAGGTTACAAAGGTTACAGGATGGCTTCAGAAGTTCTAGTCTTTCTATACCAACATGAAAATGTCCAGAACAAAAAGAAACCATCTCTTGGTCAGTTTCCATCAGACAGGACTTCATTCTCTGGAGTATTTTTCCAGTGCCTTATATATGGTATTGAACTGGTTTGAACTTGAGACAAAAAATTATATTGATGTATCACCGACTAAACAACTGAAGCATTATAGAAATATTAGACAGGAGCTCAGCAATATATCAATCAAGAATAGATGCATACATGGCCCAATAAATCGTCAAACTTAATCTTTTCTACATGTGACAGAAACTTGAAAAGACATTTGCCTTAGCCAATGTCTGCATTGCTACCACTTAATCATCCAAACATTTATCTTAAAATGTAGTGCATGTTAAGGATTAGCCGGGAGGAAAAATGGCGAAAACTGAGAAATACGAAAAACAAATGGCCTGAAAACAAATAATCCGCTGATGGACGTGATTATCCTCATGACAAGTCAGCTTTGTGGGCAGTATGTTCTAGTCTCCTTTGAATATTTTTATGATGTATGTAGGAGGCTGATTTGCCAAAGTAATTAATCATGTAATGACTACTCTGGTGTGTTCAATTATAGTCTTTATGGTTGATTACTCTTTGCAAAAAATACCATTACTAGTTCTCTTTTAGCCCTCTTGCCCTGGGCAAGAAGGCCAGGATGTAAATGGAATAGACATATATAAGCAATGTACAAAGGAATAATTTTTCTAAAGCAGGGTGTTAAGGAAATATTAATTTTCAGTGTCAGAAGCGTTCATTGGTTTAGTGAAGCTAAAAGCTTATAAACATTTACTAAATGTACGACTTCATGGCAATATCATCAGCTCTTTCCCACCACATTTAAACTTTAATATTAATATAAAAAACTTGAAAATGGGTTTTTAAAAGCTTCTGTACTTTGGCTCAAATGGTTGACAGATTCAGCTCCACAACATGCTTACAATGTTTAAGGTTTATAATCTTTCATAAAAACAAATCATTTTTTCGTAGCATAACCTCCCAGGAAAACATTTCATCAAATTTTGAAAAAAATGCATGTTTCTCCTAAAAACAGTGAGATTATAAGGAAACCCAAGCCCCTCCTTCTTTAGGAGACAGTCTGTCTTTATTTGGAATGGAGCATACTGAATTTAATTTGACAAATGTTCACTGAAAATTGCCACCTAATTCACAATTCTAGGTGATGGGGCAATTCCATGTACAAAAACAAACCTCTCTGACACTGTGCAGCTTATCTTTTAGTGTAATGAAATACATTCAACACATAAGATATATAGTTAATAAATGAGATTCCTCAGAAAACTGGGAATGGATCCACCATATGATCTGGCTATAGCACTCCTGGGTATCTTTCCAAAGGGGCTGAAATCAGAGAACTACAATAATATGTGCATACCCATGTTTATAGCAGCACAATTCCCAATAGCCAAACTATGGAAACAACCTAGGTGTCCATCAACAGATGAATGGGTTACACAATTATGGGATATTCACACAACGGAATTCTACTCAGCAATAAAGAACAAAATTATGTCATTTGCAAGAAAATGGAAGGACCTGGAGAAGATTCTGTTAAGTGAGATTAGTCAATCACAGAAAGTGAAGGGTCATATGTTTTCTCTAATATGCAGAAGCTATGGGGTAATTGGGATACTACCATTTCTCCTCCAGATAATGGAGGAGAAACCTCAGTGGAGCCAGGGAGGTGGTCTAGGGGAAGGGGAGAGGGATGAGTGAGGCTCATTGAAGGAATTACTACCATTGGCTTTGTGTACATATGTGAAAATACCAATGTCAATCTCAGTACTCTGTCTTGGGAAGGGGGGATGGGAAGGGAGCTGGGGGGCACCAAGTACTGTATGCATGTATGTCAACATGATTTACATTATGATGTGAGACTTTAATGAACCAATAAAAGCATATTAAAAATGACAATGAATTTTAGAGAAAAATATGTGAAGTTTAGGCATGTGCATGAGATTATGATTTTGAATAGTGAGAAAAGAAATGTTTCAGTGAGAAAAGTTATATTTTAGTAAATCTCTGCCTGTCCAAATTTCTGATATGGTTTCTAACACCTGAGAGAAGTTTGATAAGAATTGGTGCAAACAGTGGTCCTAGGAGACTGTCCCTCAGTTATGCAATTTGGGGACACACTTGCTGAACATGTTCTTGTACAAAATGGGATAGTGCTAATCTATGGTGTACATATGGTTTACTGACATCAGAATTCATCAAATTGTTGCCTGCAATTGATTATGATTATGCAACAATTAAGTAAGTTCATAGAGAATTCAGATTATTAGACTATCAGTTCAAGTCATGATCTAAAAACCAGATATTTCCATCATAGAACTAAAATTATCTATTTCTTATAGCATTGGAGCCAAAATTGTAAACTACCAAACATAAAATTTAATTGTGCTTGTTACAGAATTAGAATATTGATTTAATTCATTATCATATTCAGTTTCTCACATAAAAATTAGGATTTTGATCAGGAAGAAATGAGGTCCTGAGATCTGGATTTCAGGTTTCTGGCAGGACTCCATTAAAACTGAGAATAGGTCATTCTGAGCCTCCCTTGCCAGTGGAAGTAGCTTGTCACCTGTGTCTAAGGAGGCTAGCCTTCTTCTGATGAAAATTCCTTTATAACATATCCGGGGCATATGTCTTATAAAAGGATGCTTATTTTCTGCATACTAATACCTCACTCCCTGTTGGCAAAGAACTCATAGCTAAAAGATATCAGCATGATCTCAGAAGCCAGATACATACTATTAACCCAGAAAAAAATGGCTTACACTCAAAACACTTCCAAGATTTTGTAAATACAATCAGCCCTTCATATTCCTATTCATAGCTTCTATATCCACAGATTCAACTAAACACGATAAGTAATATATAGGGGGAAAATGCATCTGCACTGAACAGGCACAGGCTTTTTTTCTTGTCAATATTTCCTGACCAATGAATACAACTAATCACATAGAATTTACATTGTATTCGGTATTATAAGTAATCTAGAGATAAGTTAAAGTATACAGAAGAATACAAATTTTAGAGTTTCTTCCACTTCCTGATACTGCCAAGTTGGGGACAAGCAAGCCTTTAACAAATGGGCCTTTAAGGGATATCCCAGATACAAAACATAGTTGGGGTTATATGTAAATTCTCTCTACTATCTGTATATTTTTTTTTGTAAAAATAAAACTGTTCAAAAACATTCTAGTAAAAATCAAAAGGGAAGCCAGGTCCATCCATCTGAAGAAAGCCCCATGCATCATGGCCACAGTAGAGCACACAAATCTTCCTCTAATCCTCCCCTTCAGGGACTGGAGAACATTTACCAGAGTCACTGTGCGCTGGGGAGAAAGAAATGTCAAGACCTTTCAAAGATTAGTAGACATTGGCTCTGAGCTGACACTAATTCCTCAACATCAAGAATGCCAGTGCGGCTCACTAGGCCAAGAGTTTACCTTTGGTGTCAGGTGAGAGATGAAGTCTTCGTCCAAGTAAAACTCATGTGGGGCCAGGTAGGAACCCATTCTGTGGTTATTTCTTTGCTTCCTGAATGTATAATCCTCAGCATGTCCATATTAGTTCTCAGGACCATGGAGAAATGGCCAGTGGGATAAGAATGACGTTCCTGGGATTTCCTCACATGAGTAGTATAGTAAATCAGAGGCGCACTCTCATCTGGCAGAATTGTAGAAATTAGTGGCCCATCAGGAGATTTTAGGAAATGTGACATATTTGGGTGAAGTGATGAGAGGGTGATATGTAAAACTTCTCAGAACTGTAGGTTCCACGGGCAATAAAACCTATGGAAAATAGAGACAGGGCTGAAGGGTGCTCACTGGAAACTTCATAGCTTCAGCGACACCATACTGAGAACAAATGGATAGGCACGAATTGCAAAATGTGACTGGAGACATTTTTTTCAGGGATTAAATTGCCTTTACCTGCATGCATAAATTGAATGGCCAATATATTTGAAAGGAGTATGTCCCATGAGCCTTTACTTAGGGCTATCTGCTAAGCCTACCCCTTATCCAGTTTCAATTGACTATGCTTTATGGAAAATTTTCGAATTCTCCTCCTCACTAGTAAACATTCAGCGGTATAGAGTTTCCAAAGATTATTTCTTTGCTTCATGAAATGGCTGAAGGGTGAGTTTGGATTTCTACCATTTTTGTTTAGCTTGACTTAGGACAAGAGGCAGACAGTTCCTAGAGTTTAGCAATGGGGCATGAAGGGTTAAACATGATGAGCCCTCCAATTGTTTTTTTTTTTATGTCTAATGTGACAACTAATACACAGGAGCTATGATAAATCAAGGAGCTTTTATACCATTAGAGTGCTGGCTAATGCCTTTTTCTCCCATTTCAGAAAATGAACATTTAAGCAACAAACTGGGAGTAAATATTAGTAAAATTTGTACTTGATAAAATTGTATACAGAATGTATTACACATGATTACAACTCAATGATTACAAAAGAAAAAGAAGCCAGGCGTGGTGGTACACACTTGTAATCCCAGTATTTGGGAGGTTGAGACAGGAGGATCGCAGGTTCGCAGTCAACCTCAGCTACTTAGTGAGGCCCTCTGCAACATAGTGAGACCCTGTTTCAAATAAAGAATAAAAAGTAGGGCTGGGGGCGAAGCTCAGAGGTAGAATCCCCTGGGTTCAATCCCCAGTACTCTAAAAAAAAAAGAAAGAAAGAAAGAAAGAAAATAAGCAAAAAAGTAGGAAACAAAGTTGAAGAAATGACTCAGAAATGCAGATAAATGGATAAGCTTAGCAAAGTTCTTAGCATCACTTCTCATTAAAGATATACAATGAAATTTGATGTCACATCAACTAAAATGGCTATAATTAAAACAACCAACATTAAATAGTGAAGAAGATGTGGAGCAACCGAAGAGCTCATGTATTGCTGGTTGAATTTCAAAAGTGGTGAAATTCTGAAAAAATGGTGTCAGTTTCTTAAGAATTACAATTGTAACAACTGACAACCCCCTCACTCTTTTTTGGGGTACTGAGGATTGAACCCAGGGGCATTCTATCTTCAAGCTACACCCCCAGCCTTATTTTATTTTTTTATTTTGAAACAGGGTCTCGCTAGGTTGACCCCCCCATTTTTAATCCTTTATCTTTTCTCATGAATAAATTAAAACATACACATATATGCACATGTATTAGTTTGCTAGAACTGCCATAAAAAATATCACAGACTGTGTGGCTCAAACAACAGGAATTTACTTTCTGACGATGTGGAGACTGAAAGTCCAAGGTCAAGGTGTCAGTGGGGTTGTTTTCTCCTAGGCTTCTCTCTTCGGCTTATAGACCGTCATCTCCTGGTGACTTGACATGGTCATCCCTTTATATGGGACTATGGGACTATGTCCACCTCTCCTCTTCCCATAAGGACACCAGTCATATTGGATTTGAGTCCATCCCAAGGATTTATTTAATGTTGATTACGTAGTAAAGACTTTCTCTCCAAATACAATCACATTCTAAGGTACTGGGGGTCAGAATTTCAACATATACATTTAGGTTGGGCAAAATTCGGCCCAAAACAACATAAAAAATTCATAAGAGATTTATTCATAACAAGCCTCATTGAAAATAGCCCAGTGCCCATGAAGAGAAGAATGAATAAATAAACTGAGGCATATTCGTACTGTAGAATATTACTCAGCAAGAAGAAGAAATATATTATAGAGCTATCCAATAATAATAATGAATATCTTGGCAAATATGCTGAGCAAAAGAGTTCAGACAAAAACGAGTACTGCATGATTCACTTTTATGGAGATCTAAAGTAGGCAAAGGTTATATATGGCTCAGAAAAAAATCACAATAGCAGTTGTTCTTCAAAGGAAATGAATGAGAGAGGCATACAAAAAAATCCCTAAGTTGATAGAATGTGAAACAGGATGTTGGTTTATAGGGTACAAGCCTTTTTCAGAACAGTAACATTTTTACAGTTGCCCATTTATTTGCATACCCAAATTATCAAAAAGTATTTTTGTGATTTTATTTATTTTGATACTGAGGATTAAACCCAGCAGCATTCTACCTTGGAGTCATACCCTGGCCCTATTTTATTTTTTTTATTTTGAAACAGTGTCTCCCTAAGTGGCTGAGGCTGTCCTCAAATCTGTGATCCTCCTGTCTCAGCCTCCCAAGTACTAGGATTACAGGCATGTGTTACCACACCATTCCCTAAAATATGTGTAAGTGTATCCATTATCATATGAAAGAGTTAATGCCTGGCCTCTTCTGTCCTGAGAAAATATTCTATGAATGCAGTTATCCACTCAACTCATCATGGTAGATGAATACAAGACAAACTGCACCCGGTAAGAATTGTTGGCCTCTATCCCAGATGCCAAGAAATCACTTAAAGCACATATTCCTTTTAGGTAAGATGAGATAGAAGGGAGAATCCATCAGGTGTTTAAGGTCCAACGTTAATCTATGTAAGAATTTTGAATAGACAATTTACTCAAGAGTAAACTTAAAAGTAGAAATGTCTGTATCTTAAGTAAGAAATATTTTTGCTGGTTGCACACACAAATAACACTCAAGAATATGACCAAGTTATTTACTTTGTTGGATAGCACCATTTTGACAATGGCTTCAAAGTTTTCTAGCTAGTTATTATTATTATAATGTTAAATGTTATGGCCATCAATACTAAAATACATGTTATATACATGTCATCGACTTTTCAACAATAAAAAATAAGTCCCTGTGAAGCTAACAGATATGTTTGATAAAAGTATCTGAACATAAAAGGTACATGGTGTTTAGGGGCATAGAGATTATAGGAATTAATAACTAGGATTTGATTCAGTGTGCAATCCCTTTTCCTCTTCAATATTTATGGTATCAAAGGGTAAAGAAATTGATCACAATGAAGAGAGTTAAAATAGCCTGACAGCTGGAAAAAAAAACAAAACAAAACATGGAGACAATTTACAACAGTGACTGATTACCATGATTTCCATGTTTAAACTCACAGACAAAAAGCCAAAATGTGGCCACGTGACCTCCGCTGTTCATCTGCCATATGAGTAAGTTTTTGTTTTTTAGTACTAACGGTCAAATGGTACAATGCATCTGAATAAATATGAAACAAAATAATACAAAGATCTTACGTGCATTCAAAATCTGAGTAATTTTCTATTCTATAATTTTGCTGAATTAATGAATAAAGACATAAGCACAAAAGTGATCATTATGACATAATTTATATGGTAGAAAATAGAACAGATAAACTAAATGCTTAGCCGGGCATGGTGGAGCACGCTTGTAATCTCAGTACTTGGGAGGCTGAGACCGGAGGATCCGGGTTCGTGGCCAGCCTCAGCTACTTAGTGAGGCCCTTTGCAACTTAGTGAGACCCTGTTTCAAAATAAAGAATAAAAAAAAGGACTGGGGATGTAGCTCAGAGGTAGAATGCCCCTTGATTCAATCCCCAGTACTGCAAAAAAAAAAAAAAAAAGGAAATGCTTGATACACTATTGTGTATTCAATTGATAGAATAATGTGCATTAAATAACTTTGTTAGTAATCCTTTCAATTATCATATTAAATGTATGATGTAGTAGCAAGTGGAAAAACATCAATTAAAACTGACACTGAGCTCTTAGTTAATATCATACATTTTCTGAAATAAGGTTGGCCTAAATGAATTTTTAATAAAACTTGAGGCATAAGCTCAACTGAATTAAACAAAAAAGCATCTTCAAAAGAGATTTCATGGAAATATATACTTGAAATTTCTATTTTAATATTGTCTCCAATCACTTTAATTTTTATGAATAGATATTCAACAAACTATTGATCTTTTATCTTAAAACTAATAATCCCATCTGTGGGTATATATCCAAAGTAAATGAAATCAGCAAAGAGACATCTGCACTCTCGTGTCTATTAAAGCAGAATTCACAAGAGGTAGGAAGGATATGTAGTCAACCTAGATGCCCATCAACAGATAAATGCTAAAGAAAAATGTATATATGTGTAATATTATGTATATATTATATATAAATATATATGGAGTATTATCAAGACATAAAAGGAATGTCCTTTTTATTTATAGCAAAACAAAATGGATGGAACTGGAGGGAACTATGGTAAGTAAAATATGGGAAGACAAATAATTCATGATTTCTCTAATCTATGAAAGCTAAAAAATTGACCTGACTGTAGACCAGTGATAATTAGAGGGTGGGAAGAGGGAATGGGAAGAGGATAGAGGAATTTGGATAATCAGAACCAAAACACAGCTAGATAGAAGGAATAAGGTGGAGTGGTCAACCAGGCATGGTGGCATATGCCTGCAATCCCAGTACTTATGAGACTGAGACAGGAGGATCTCAGGTTTGAGGCCAGGCTAAGCAACTTAGTGAGACCCTGTTTCAAAATTTAAAAAATAAAATAAAATAGGACTGGAAGTTTTGCTTGCAGTTAAAATGACCCTGGGTTCAATCCCCAGTCAAAAAAAATAGGTTTAGTATTCTATAACAGAGTGGGATGACTGTATAGTTTACAGTAACATATATTTTATGAGTAGCTAAAGGAAAGAAGTTCAAAGGCTATATAAATCAAGAATAAAGGATTGAAAATTAATTACCCTGATTTGCTCACTATACATTATACACATGTATTAAAATATCACACTGTACCCCACAAATATCTCCAATCATTATGTGTTAACCAAAAATTTTAAAAAGCTATTTAAGGAGATGGAAATGCTAATTACCCCAATTCAATCATTACACATTAAATACACATTATATACATATATATATATATATATATATATACTTTGCAATACTGTACCCCATAAACATATACAATTAAAATAATAATAAAAGTAGCATTTAGAGACTACTTTCAAGTCAATGAATAAGAAATTGTTGCATTCATAAGTACTTTCTAGTGCAAAAGCTCATTCATTGTATGATATATATTTCATAAAAATACTTCTAAGAACTATTAATATTTAATTATAATGAAGTACGTATAATAATTATAGTATTAACTATCATTTATATTCAGTATATCTATTTGTACCTGTTTTCTCTGAGCCCTGCTAAAAACTGTGAAGGCCTGAGATTTAACTAGCATGCAAGCTAAGATGTGTCACAGTTTCATGGATTTTAGCAAATTGTATGACACTCCTGGGTCAGACATCAGACTTGATTACTTGTTTTGCATTGGTTATTTTGTGACGTAGAGAAGTTTGGTGGATGCCATATGCACACAGCATCTGAGCCTCAGCCTAGGGACTCGAGCTTGGGGAACTCCAATTTTTTACAATGGGCAACATAAAAACCTGTTTGACCTTTACCTTTGAATGAGACATGCTCTTTATTATAGCGAGCAGTAGACAGACCTGCCCTCTGCTCCAAAGAAAACCATGCTAGACAATATCCTTGAAAATTTGGTCTGAAACAAAAACAGTAAGTGCCTCTGCTAGCAAGAGATGCAGAAATGAGAGAAATCTATTAACTTTCTCTCAGCAAATCTCAGTTTCATTACGTATAAAATGTCATAATACATTTGTCATATTACCTATAGTTTGAATCACATAAGATATTGAGTCTTAAAAATGTCAGTGACACAGAATGTGAAGGGTCATATGTTTTTTCTCCTATGCAGAAGCTAGGGAGTAATTGGGATATAAGAGGGACTTTAGATAATGGAGGAAAAACTCCGGGTGGAGTGTGGGAGGTGGTTTTGGGGTCACTTTCATTGATATTATCTACATATGTGAGAATACCAAATGCCAGGCTCAGTATTCTGTGTGGAGCCTTCCATACAGAATGGAATTGGGGAGTGGGGAGGGAGCCAGGGGGAAAGCTCACCAAGCGCTGTGTGCATGTATGTCTATCACTATGAGCTCATTATGATGTGAGACTATAATGCACGAATAAAAGTATAAAAAAGTGATCTATAAAATAAATTCAACTTGTTTGCTTTTTTTAATTTTTTGCGGTACTGGGGATTGAACCCAGGGGCATTCTACCTCCAAGTTAGACCCCCAGCCCTATTTTTTATTCTTTATTTTGAAACGGGGTCTCACTAAGTTGCAGAGGGCCTCACTAAGTAGCTGAGGCTGACTGCGAATCTGCTATCCTCCTGTCTCAGCCTCCCAAGTACTGGGATTACAAACGTATGCCACCATGGCGGCTTAAATTTTGTTTGCTTTAAAAAAGATCAATAACTTTATCTAAGTGGTAGGCACTCCCAATCGTTCCAAGACATATATTCAATATTCCACAGAAATACTTTACCAAATAAATGTTTTACCTTTATGCTACTTATTATCAGTATCCTCCCCCACCCATCTACCAAGCCCTCCTAACAAAAGAATAAACAATAAAAAAACTCCTCAAACAGAAATATCATTGTTAAAGGGTAAAGGGAGAAGCTGCCAGATTGCTCTTCTGTTATCAATATCCAGAATATAGAAGAAAAAATCCTCAAATATGAAAATGTAGGGATGAAGGAGAGTTTAAACAAGGAGAAAAGTCTTACAAGCTGCGATGATTTTTTTTAACTTTAGTTGGTAAGAGACTCAGATAAAGTCTTCGGAGTGTCTTTACAGGCCTTTTTTCCTCTGTGAGCAATACATTGTTACATGAATCCTCTAGCAGATCAAGAGTGTGGGGAAGATTCCAGGAAAGAAATTTCTTGTCAGATTCATCAGTGAAAAATTGGATGGGTAGATGGAACTCCATTATATGAAAAAAGACAAGAACTAAGCTGGTCAGACTGAAGACCAGCTTTATTTTGGAGAAGGATATTTTGACTATATAGTGCTATAAAAGAAAGACACTGTATGATTGTTCACACAAAAATATGGCAGAAAAATTGGTTATGTATTGATATAATCAATAGATTGTAAAAGAGACATTCAATTTAATATGATTTGATAAAATTAATAGCTTGTAAAGGGGAGAACATGCTGACCATTATTCCAGCTTTGCCTTAAGAGCGGAAAAGAGTTGTTAGTTATATAATTTTTTAAAAAATCCTGTTATTTGTAAATTCTTTTAAGCAATTAGAGAAGAGTAATAGGCAGCCCTGAAAACTACTTTGGATATGTTTTTATAAGATCTTAACTGCACTGTATATATGCAAGCTATTGGAAAGAAAGTCTAATGGTCTAATTTCCAGGTCTTTGATCCATTTCGAGTTGACTCTTGTACAGAGTGAGAGGTTGGGATTTAATTCCATTTTTCTACAAATGGATAACCAGTTTTCTCAACACCATTTGTTGAAAAGGCTGTCTTTTCTCCAACATATGCTTTTGGCATCTTTGTAAAACATCAATGGGCTATAAGTTTGTGGATTTGTTTCTGTATTGTTTATTCTGTTCCATTGGTCTATGTGTCTGCTTTGTGAAAATATCATGCTTTTTTTATTACTATAGCTTTGTAGTATAATTTGAAGTCAAGAATTGTGATGCCTTCTGCATGGTTCTTATTGCTGAGAATTGCTTTGTCTATTCTGGGTCTTTTCTTTCTCCATATTAAATTAAGGACTGGTTTTTCTAGGTCTATGAGGAGTGACATTGGTATTTGGAGGAAAATGGATGGCCCTGGAGAGCATTATGTTAAGTGAGATTAGCCAATCACAGAAAGCGAAGGGTCAAAGGTTTTCTTTCATATGCAGAAGCTAGGGAGTAATTGGGAAACCAGATGGATTTCAGATAATGGAGGAGAAACTCCAGTGGAGGGAGGGAGGTGTCTAGAGGAAGGGGTGGGGGAGAGGGAGAATCAAGGAAGGAATCACTTCCACTGACATAATGTACAGATGTGAGATTACCAATGCCAATCTCAATATCCCGTAAGGGGAAGGGGGGAGTGGGGAGGGAGCCGGGGGAAAGCCCACCAAGTGCTGTATGCATGTATGTCACCATCACTATGAACTACATTACAATGTGAGACTAAATAAAATGTGATAGTTAATCTAATTTGTCAACTTGACCGGAACATGACACACCCAAAATCATGTGACTTTGGGTGTGTAACAGCAGATTAAACAGAAAGTCCTGCCCTAACTGTAGGCAGCAGGGTTCTGATAGGTGCAGGACTTAGATAAAAGAAGGAGAAAGCCGCGCAGAGGGATGCGGGACTCTTTCTGAAGAAAACGCGTCCGCTCTCGTCTGAGATTGGCGGCCTCCAACTTCGCCATTTCTCTGAAGAGCTTCTTGATCTTCTGCTCTGGTCTGAGATCGTCAGCCTCCAGCCTTTGAACTGAAACTTCACCATCATTTCTCCGAAGAGTTCTTAGACCGCTCGACCAGCAACTGGTTCCTCTGACTCTCCACATGCAGTCAGAACTTGGGACTACATTGTAAGCTGATCTGATAAATCCCTTTTTCCATATACTCATTCTCTGAATTCTGTTAGTCTAGTGAACCCTGATCAATACATAAAATATAATAAAAGTATAACAACAAAAGTATACAATAAAAGTATAACAACAAAAAAGATAAATAGAAATACAAGATAATTCAGTATATAACATTAGAAAGAAAGTAAAATTTCAGATTGGCTGTAGGAACCTTAGGTAGGCAGAGGTAAAATAAATACATATCTTATAATATATATCTTATATAATATATATTATACAAGATAGTTTTTATAAGTATGCAATTAGATGTTATAAAACATATTGCACATAGTATTATAATAGTAATATATGATATACTAATATAAATATCTTCTTTTTTATTTCATGTTTTTAATATCCTTTAATTGGTGCATTGTAATTACACATCATATTGAGGTATAGTATGATACAAACATACATAATCACACCACTCCCTTTCCCTCCCTGTTCATATCAAACTTGGTATTAATAGCTTTACATATATACATAGATTTGTTTGAACTGTTTCATTCATCAAGTCTCCCTTTTTCCTCCCCACCTCTCTGCACAAATCCCCTTTCACTCTTCTCCTGGTCTCTCTCCTCATTTATCTAAAGTTCCTTTTGATTCCCAATTTCTCTATAGCTTCCACATATGAGAGACCCCTCCAACATGACCCTTTACTTTCAAAGATGGCTAACCTCACTTAGCACAATATTCTCTAGTTCTATCCATTTACCTGCATATGACAGAGTTTTGTTCTTCTTTATGGCTGAGTAAAATTCCACTGTGTGTATATACCACAATTCTGTATGTTGATGGACACCTAGGCAGGTTTCATAGCATGTCTATTTTGAATTGTGATATATATATATATATATATCACCATAATATTTTAATTTTAATTCCTTTGGCAGTTACCCAGGAGTGATACAACTGGATCATATGGTGGTCCCATTCCCTTTCTTCTAAGGAACCTCAAAATAGATTTTCAATTGTAGTTGTACTAATTTACAGTCCCACCAGTATAAGAGTTCCTATTTCCTCACATCCTGCCCACCCAGCATTTATTATTGTCTGTATTCTTGATTGTTTCCTTTCTAACTGGGGTTACATAAAATCTCAGTGTAGTTTTGATTTGCATTTTCCTGATTGCTAATGGTGCCCAACATTTTATTTCATGTATTTGTTGGCCAAAAATATATTTGTATAAATCTGTATTTGTATAAATATATACTTATTTAATATGTATATTTATTATACATACTAGACATGTATAATAAATCATATATAAATAGGCATCTATTCCTTTGAGAAGTGTCTATTCAGTTCAATTGACCAGTTTTTGATGGGGTTTTATTTTAGTGTTAAGTTTTTTTATTTCTTTGTATATTCTAGATATTAGTCCTCTACCAGAGGAGTAGCTGGCAAAGATTTTGTCCCATTCTGTAGGCTCTCTCTTTAGACTCTTGACTGTTTCCTTTGCTGCACAGACATTTCCAACCTAATGTCATCGCATTTATTGGTTCTTGTTTTTATTTCCTGAGCATTAGGGGTCTTCTCCATGAAGTCTTTACCAGTGCCTACATGTTGGAGCATTGGTCCTATGCTCTCTTATAGTAATTACAAAGTCTCTGGTCTGATTTCTAGGTTTTTATACATATTTATTTGACTCTTGGGCAGAGTGAGAGGTTAGAATCTAATCCCATTCTTCAACAAATGGATAACCAGTTTTTCCAGCACCTTTTGTTGAAAAGGCTGTCTTTTTCTCCAGCATATGTTTTTGTCAGCTTTGTCAGAAATCACCTGGCTGTAAGTGTGTGGATTTGCTTCTGTATCTTCTATTCTAGTCTTTTGTTCTATGTGTCTGTCTTTGTGCCAACACCATGCTGTTTTTATTACTAAGCTCTGTAGTATAATTTGAAATCAGGTATCATGATGCCTCCAGCATGGTTCTAATTGCTGAGAATTGCTTTGGCTGTTCTGGGTCTTTTTTTCTATATGAATTTTAGGACTAATTTTTCTAGCTCTGTGAATAATGGCACCGGTATTTTGATAGAGATTTCATTGAATCTGTATATGGCTTTTGGTAGTATGGCTATTTTGATAATATTTCTTCTGCCTGTCCAAGAGAATAGGAGGCCTTTTCATCTTCTAAGGTCTTCTTCAATTTCTTCTTTCAGTGTTCAATAATTTTCATTTTAGAGGTCTATTACCCCCTTGGATAGATTTATTCCTAAGTTTTTTTTTAGGCTATTATAAATGGAAATGTTTTCTGGATTTCTTTATCAGTGGATTTATGATTGGTGTAGCAGAAATCTAATGATTTTCATCAGTTGATTTTGTATCTAGATACTTGGCTGAATTTATCAACTCTAAAAATCTTCTGGTTGAGTTTTTGGATATTCTAAGCATAGGATGTCATCTGAAAACAAATAATTTCAGTTCTTCACTTGGTCATAGTGTACAATTTTCTTGAGGTGGTTTTGAATGTGAATCACTAGTATTTTATTAAGAAATTTTCACCTACATTCATCAAGAATATTGGTCTGTAATTTCCTTTCCTTGAGGTATATCTTCTAAAGTAATCACGGGAAAAGTCTATTAATTGTCTTCCTCTGAATTCTAACTGTACTTTTATAAACCTGCCATTTAATTCTACATAGATTACATTGTAATTTGTTCTCTTTTGGATACATTTGTGTTTCTCTAGAAAACAAGTTGTCACCAAGTATACCATCTCTGAAATCAGTCAATTTTATGTTGAAAACCAGCCTCTGTCTTTCCATTGGTATTGAACAGGCACTTAACCATTCTGAGAATTGGCTACTTCAATTATAAAATTTAGAATTTGAAAATTATGCTTATCTTGCCGGGTAATCAAGAAATCCAAATGCTACTGCCAATAAGCCAATGAATGGTGACCTCTCCACAAGGCTGTCTTATTGCCTCTTGGTTACTTTTTTATTTTAACAAAAAGATTGCCAGAAGAAATGTAACATTTTGTTCTAAATAAAATTTTCTTCAAGCAGATTCTTTTTTAAGTGGAACACAAGAGTGAGAGTCCTAGGGGATAGTTCCATTCCTAAAGTATTGACAAATACTTTCTCTACCATCCTGGGGGAAATTCTGTGGAACGAGGAAGAAGAGAGAGCAAGAGAGAAAGGGGAGGATAGATGAGAACATAAGAAATACTTAAGGTGAAGATGTAGCTGTTTTGTTACTCAGCATATAAAATCATGCTAGAGATCTCTCTTACAGTTAGAATTTCCATCAGTGGTTCTCAAGGGGAAGCTTATTAACACATGTATGTAACTTTTTGACAGAAACTAAATCTCATTTGGCTGTTTTGTCTGACAAGGATTGACTCTGCTAATTAGGTTATACAACAATCATTTTCCATGAGCTTAATGAGTTAAACTATAAGTCTATAATTTGGACTCAAGTATATTTAAAATAATGAATAAGATAAAATTATGTGTTAAAATACATATTACATTGCATGTGTATATTGCAAGTAATTCTGTTTTTAATTTTACTCCAATAGAGTTTTAGAATATAAGGCTGGACAGGTTACTTCTACTATAAGAAAGAATTAAAAGAAATAATTACTAGTCTTTGAAAAGTCTTAGTAAAGCCTTTTGGGTCTAACTCTTAGACACTGAGACTGTGATAGATCTTCATGACTGGGTCACAAATCTTTTTGAAAGTTAGGTCATTTCCAATTCCTTGCTATCAATAAAACTGAAGGAGGAAGTAATCAAGTTGTCAGCTTATATAACATTAAAAATAGGTTTTATGAGAAACCATGATGTTCCTTAGAATATAATTTGAAAAAACATTAAATAACTGTATAACAATACTTACAATGGGACTCCTTTCATATTGATCTGTCCATTTAAATATAGTAATTTTTTCATCATTTAGATGAATAATGAAGAAAACAGAAATACTTCTCATTTCAGCAATAAGCAATAATCATCCAAGGATAAATGCACTCACTGAAAAAAAGCCTCTTCCATCTCACCAAAGATAATTTCAACCAGTGTTACTTCTCATCTTTAATAATTATTGAGCTAAATATGAAAACTTATGCTGTTTTGTTGACTTTTGTACTCATTGTAATGCAAATAGATGAAAATATCTTGAAAATATTTAATTTATATTGAAATTTAGTAAAACAAAAATATTATTTCAAATTGTTCACATTTTTAACATTATAGAAAATAGATGATTAAAATAATATAAATCAAAAACATATCAAATATTGAATACATGAAACATGACCAAAAAATCTGAATGTAAAGTAAACTTGTATTATTGAATTTTTTTAGTTGGAAAACTGGATATCATAGTGTTTTAATTCACTGAATACTTTCTAAAAATTGGCAAAAAGTATTCTTAAAAGACCCAATTTTTATTTTTATTTATTTATTTATTTATTTATTTATTTATTTATTTTGCAGTACCGGGGATTGAACCCAGGGGCATTCTACCTCCGCGCTACACCCCCAGACCTATTTTTTATACTTTATTTTGAAACCGGGTCTCACAAAGTTGC
>PVJS01043303.1:0-17130 GCA_004027185.1 Glis glis | reverse complement strand
ATGAGTCTCTGCATTTTTGCAAAGCTCATAGCAGAGGTTGCTAAATATTACCCCCCGATGATCAAATAATTAAGAGTGCACATTTCCTAAAGCCGTGCATCCGGAAAGCAACCCAGGTTTCGTCATGGTTGTTCCTTGGTTTTCTTTACATGTTTTCTTCTAACATTTCTTTGTTAATGAGCACTTGGGAAAACTAAACGGAGTAGGGGCAAACATCAGAGTTGCATAAAAGACGGGGCCACTGATTTAGAGGGGAACCCATGCTCTGAACCCCAGCCAAGCCAGAGTCGGAATTTCTCCCCGATCGATAGGTTTTTGTGTTAGAGTTCTGTTTCACATTTGTTGAGCATCGAGCTGTATTTCTCATCTCATGGCATGATGCTCCCGCTGTCTGTAAAGACATCTAAGAGAACGAAGTAACCTCCAGGGCTTCTGTGTGCAGAGGGCGAAGATCTCTGCTAAATTAATCCCTTCAAGGCCGCCTCAGGAAAGTGTGCGTGCAAAGGTGTTTAATCTTCCGGCCCTAACTCTGAGCCGAGGACTTGCACACGTCTGCTTTGTAACGATCGTGAGGGGTCGTGCCTTTTATTCCTCACTGGAGTCAAGAGCAGATGTGAACAGGGGGTCAGAGACACGAGGAGGTGTGCTACCCGCTTCTGGAACGCGGAGGTCCCTGGGTCTCGGTAACAAGGTGACTGTCACACTTCCAGCAGGGCTCCTCCATGCCAGTGTCTAATCAGAGTGGCTCAGCCTGGCGGGAATGGCTTGCAGCTCAGAAAACTTTGTGGGGAAGAGTCACAGCATTCCCCAGGTAGCTTCTAATGTGAGACCCTTTGATTCCTGACATCGCTGTGTGCTCCCTAATGGAGTCCGGTGAGGCATAGCACGGGGAGAAGGTGATAAAAAGCAGAACTGGATCCACTCAGATGCAGAGCTGGCCACACTGCGTCCATGGGCCTGCAGACACGAAATGGTGATTTTAAAAAATACCGGCCTCCTCTGGTGTTAATTTCATTGACTGTGTTATATTCCAGGACGTATGTGGAGATAAAATATTAATTCACTGCACATGGAGATAGAATATTAATTCATTTCAATGCAATAATTTTCCCTATTAGCAGAAAAGCATTTTATGTATGTATGTATGTATGTATTTTTTTTGTTTTGTTTTGTGGTTCTGGGGGTTGAACCCAGGGGCATTGTACCTCTGAGCTACACCCCCAGCACTTTTTAAAATTTTTTTTTTTTTGCGGTACTGGGGATTGAACTCAGGGGCATTCTAACTCCGAACTACACTCCCAGCCCCAGTTTTTTATTCTTCATTTTGAAACAGGGTCTCACTAAGTTGCGGAGGGCCTCACTAAGTAGCTGAGGCTGGCCGCGAACCCGGGTCCTCTGGTCTCAGCCTCCCAATACTGGGATCACAAGTGTGCTCCACCACGCCTGGCTAAATTTTTTTATTTTGAGACAGGGTCTTGCTAAGTTACTGAGCTCAGGCCTCGAACCTGCAATCCTCCTGCCTTGGCCTCTCAAGTACTGGCATGCACCACTGTACCTAGCTAGCAGAAAACATTATGAGTAAATGTGAAACAATATGTTCTCATGCTATGACCCTCCCTCTACAGCTGGAATTGGCAAACTCTAGCCTGTGGGTCAAATCAGGCCCCCTGTGTGCTTTAGCGAATAAAGTTTTATTGGAACATAGCTGTTCTTAGACAAATAGTGTATGGCTGCAATTGCCCTATGACAACAGAGTTGAGTAGATGCAAAAGATTGTGACTCCTAAAGTCTAAAATTACTGGTCCTCTTTGGAGAAGGTGACTGTCACCTAGAAAACCTTCACACGGCTCAAGATCCCTATTAAATCATCTCTTCCGTGGGTTCCGTCTTGGCAGACCCTCACCTGCCATCTCTTTAGCAAATCTTCCCCTAGCCGCATATGGCCATAGAGTTCTCCAAATGTGTCTGCAGCCACCAAAGAATGGAGGTTTATATTTCATTCCGTTTTAATTTATTTATTTTTATTATTTTATTTTTGGTGGCACTGGGGATTGACCCCAGGAGCATTCTACCTCCGAGCTCCACCCCCAGCCTTATGTTTTATTCTTTATTTTGAAACAGGGTCTCACTAAGTTGCGGAGGGCCTCGCTAAGTAGCTGAGGCTGGCTGCGAACCCGGATCCTCTGGTCTCAGCTTCTCGAGTACTGGGATTACAAGCATGCACCACCACGCCCGGCTCCATTTTAATTTATTTAAATGTAAACAGCTACTTGTGACTCGTCTGCCATGTTGGATTCATGAAATGACACTTTGGTTGCCTCACAAGGCAAGGAGCAGATGAGTCTGGCAGTCTCTGCTCACAGTGGCATCGTCCTTTTCTAAGTCTTTTACTGTGAAATACACACACATATATACATGATACCATGTGCAGCAATAGAATGATGTCATTTTTAATCTATGTCAGATTATTTAGGATTTTAATTTCTTTTTGAGTTTGTCTTGTGTTTTTTCTTGTACTTCAGTGTATTGTAATTATACCTCATGGTGAGGTTCAAAATGACACAAACACACACGCACACCGCACTTGGTGTGTTTCCCTCGGCTCCCTCCACACTCCTCTTCCTTGCACCCTGTACATGTGAGCGAGACTGATACCTTCATAGATGGACACAGGATTATTTGATCTGTTTCCTTCCTCAATCCTCCTTTCCCCCTCCCTCCCTACCTCTCCCAACCCCTTCCACTCGTCTGCTGGTTTCTCTCCATACTTCTCTGAAGTCCCTCTTGTTTCCTATTTTCTCTCTGGCTTCCACATAGGAGAGAAAACATATAGCCCTTGGCTTTCTGAGACTGGCTGATCTCACTTAGCATAAAAGTCTCTAGTTCTAGCTAAATGTCATTTGATAAGGCCTCCAAAGCTCAGGAAATAAAACTGAGAATCAATAAAGGGGATGGCATCAAATTAAAAAGATTCTGGGCAGCAAAGGAAACAACGAAGAATCTGAAGAGAGAGTTTACAGAATGAAGAAAATGTTTGCCATCTGCTCCTCTGGTAGAGGACTAATATCTAGAATATATAAAGAACTCAAAAAACTTACCATTAAAAAACAAATAACCTAATCCAAAAAATGGTCAATTGAAATGAATAGACACTTCTCAAAAGAAGAAATACAAATGGCCAACAAATATATGAAAAAAAAATGGTTCAACATCATTGGCAATCAGGGAAATGCAAATCAGAACTACTAACCTGAGTTCCATCTCAGTCCAGTTAGAATGACAGGCAGCAAGAATACAGACAATATCAACCGCTGGCAAGGATGTGGAGAAATAGGAACCCTTAGGCACTGTTGGTGGGATTGCAAATGGTCCAACCACTATGGAGATCAGTATGGAGGCCCCTCAAAGACTAGGAATGGAGCCACCACGTGAGCCAGCCATACCACTCCTCGCATCTTTCCAAAAGAATTCACGTCAGCATACTCTAGTGAGACGCGCACACCTGTGTTGATAGCCGCACAATTCCCAAGAGTCAAGCCATGGAACCTGTCTTTGGTGTCCATGAGCAGAGGGATGGATCAAGGAAATGTGGTATCTACAACACAACAGAGTTTTACTCACCCATAAAGGAGACCAAATGATGTCATTTTTCTTGTATTTTAATGGAATAGGTATAATTTAGACCTTGAAACTTTTATTTATTTCTATTTATTTATTTACTTATTTATTTATTTATCTTTTGCAGTACTGGGGATTGAGCCAAGGGGGATTCTACCTCAGAGCTACACCCCCAGCCCTATTTTTGATTCTTTATTTTTGAAACAGGGTCTCACTAAGTTGCGGAGGGCCTCACTAAGTAGCTGAGGCTGGCCGCGAACCCGGACCCTCTGGTCTCAGCCTCCCAAGTACTGGGATTACAAGCGTGTGCTACCATGCCTGGCTCAGCCTTGAAACTTTTGAGAGAATGAGGTCACATTCACAAGTTTGTTTCTATTGTCAGTTCTGTGGGCTGTCTTTGTTTTCATTTTTGTGAATCACCTTCCCTCAGACTTAGCAATTTTGCCTCTCTTCAGAGAATCTGTGTTTCCTTCTGCACAGCTTTATTTTATTTCTTTGTTCTCTTTCTCTAGTTTGCATTGTCTTTATCATGGTGAGATCTCTACTTTCTTTAAGCAATTTATTTTATTTTTTAGCTGCTTGGCGTGACTTCTTAGCATAAGAATCTTTAATGATTTTTCCTCAATATATGCATTCTAGGCCCAAAACTTCCATTTCTTTATCTTTATTATCAATTTAATTAGCATGTGATATGACTACTGGGTATCATACCAAAGGGGCTGAAACCAGAAAACTACAGTAATACATGCATACCCATGTTCATAGCAGCACAATTCACAATAGCCAAATTATGGAACCAACCTAGGTGTCTGTCAACAGATGAATGGATCACAAAATTATGGGAAGTACACACATTGGAATTCTACTCAGCCATAAAGAAGAACAAAATAATACCATTTACAAGAAAATGGAAGGACCTGGAGAACAGTATGTTAAGTGAGATCAGCCAATCACAGAAAGAGAAGGGTCATATGTTTTCTCTGATATGCTCAAGCTAGGGAGTAGTGGGGATTCAAAAGGGACTCCAGACAATAGTGGAGGAGCCTCAGTGGAGCCAGGGAGCTGATCTAAGGGAAGGGGAAGGGGAAGGGGAAGAATGAAGTTCATTAATGGAATTTCTACCATCAACCATGTGTACATATGAGAATATATCAGCGTCAGTCTGAGCACTCTGTGTTGGGGAGCGGAGGCGGGGCGCAGCAAGTGCCGCGCGCATGTGTGTAACTGTCAACTTGATGTCCGTTGTGATGTGAGACTATAATGCACCAATGAAAGCACAGAAAAAAGACCTCAAACGCATAATATAAAGTGATAAAGTGATGCACATTTAAAAATGCATAGAGCACCGGGCGTGGTGGCGCACGCTTGTAATGCCAGTACTTTGGGAGGCGGAGACCGGAGGATACGGGTTCGCGGCCAGCCTCAGCTCTCTCTCTCTCTCTCTCTCTCTCTCTCCCTGTCTCTCTCTCTCTCCGTCTCTCTCTCTTTCTCTCTCTCTACCTAGTGGGGCCCTCCGCAACTTCGTGAGACCTGGTTTCAAAATAAAGTATAAAAAAATAGGGCCGGGGGTGTAGTGCGGAGGTAGAACGCCCCTGCGTTCAATCCCCGGTACCGCAAAAAAAAAAAAAAAAATGCATAGAGCATTGTATTGTTCGTTGAAGTTATTAAGAGAACTTTGTTTAAAAGATGTGACCGAGCCAGGCGCGGTGGTGCACACCTGTCATCCCAGTACTTGGGAGGCTGAGACAGGAGGATTACAGGCTCGGGACGAGCCTCAGCAACTTAGTGAGGCCCTCAGCAACTTAGCAAGACCCTGTTTCTAAACAAAATAATAAAAAGGGCTGGGGGGGTGTAGACCAGAAGTAGAACACTCCTGAGTTCAATCCCCAGTACAGAAAAAAATAAAAAGAAGAGATGCTACTGGCTATGTATTCCATTTTTTATAGTAGTTCCAACCAAAGAGAAAGAATAATGGGATATAAAATGTTATCACAAATGACTTCACCATTACATGAAATGTTCGGTGCTATTTTTGTATCCAAAATAAAAGTGACTATGCTGTTGTTAATTGGGGGTGACAGGCACATGAACATTTGTCTTGATGCATTTCATCCTCTGTGCTTTCTTTTATTAGAAACCTTAAATCGAACCCAGAGAGCAAATTAAAAGTACATTTCCAGAAAATGACCTTCTTTAGAGAACAGCACTACTGTCCTGAGAGGAAATGTTGTTCATGTGTTTGCAACAGTCAGCCTTTGTGTGTGTGTGTGTGTGTGTGTGTGTGTGTGTGTGTGTGTTACTGGGGATTGAACCCAGGGGCCTTCTGCCTGAACTACACCCTCAGCCCTATTTTACTTTTTATTTCGAAACAGGGTCTCGCTTAGTTGCTGAGAGTCTCATTAAGTTGCTGAGGCTGGCCTCAAACCAGCGATCCTCCTGTCTCAGCCTCCCAAGTTCTGGGATTGCAAGCGTGCGCCACCATATCCAGCTCGACCTTGTTTTTTAATAATCCAGAGGAAATAGCTATCTGTCATCCACAGACCAGGTAAACATAATCCAGCCATGACTAGTTAAGTTGACTTGTTAAGTTGCACGGCTGAGTTTTGCTTTAGCGCCGTTGAACCTTCAGAGTTTCACAGCCCATCAGTCACAGCGTGAGCCGCTGCTGTTCTGTCTGGACTCCGGCAGCTCCCAGCAGCTGCAGCAGGGCGGCGGGCGTCTGTTCAGGGTACGTTGTTCATCACCATGCACAACCATCCGGGAGCAGTCAGAAGATAATGGAGCATCTGGGAATGAAACTGTTTGTCCCTTTTCACAATTAACATGCACTCCGCATTTTCCCGGACACGTAACACAGCGATGTTGCAATACAACGTGTCTCTCTCTCCAGATTATTCAGAGCTGTAGGCCTTGCATATTAAGAAAGAAGGAGTAGCACTTGGCAACATTCATATAATGAAAATTTTAAACAGGAAAAAAAAACATTTAAAATTAAGTTTGTTTTGAGATACAGTGGGTCCTACGTCCATATCTGTGGGCTCCACATCTGTGGATTCAACCAAATGTGAATGGAAAATTTTTGAAAGAAAAAATTGAGCCTGTACTGAACACAGAGATGTCTCTTGTTAGAATCCCATAAGCAATCCAGCGTAACAACGGTTTATGCAGCATTTCCATCGTAGTAGTTATTAGAAATCATCTAGAGCCAGTCGTGGTGGTGTATGCCTGTCATCCCAGTAATTGGGAGATGGAAACAGGAGGATCCTAAGTTCGAATCCAGTCTCAGCAGCTTAGTGAGGTTCTCATCAACCTAGCAAGACCCGGTTTCAAAATAAAAAAAAATAATAAAATAAGGCTGGGGGTGTAGCTGGGAGGCAGAATGTCCCTGGGTTCAATCCCTAGTACCACAAATAAATAAATAATATGTAAATAATTAAATCAACCATCTAGAGTTGAGTGTGGTGGAGCATGCCCATAATCCCAGTATTTGGGAGGTTGAGACAGGAGGATTGCAGCTTTGAGGACAGGAATTTAGTGAGGCCCTCAGGAACTTACGTGACATCATGTTTCCCAATAAGAAACAAAATAGGGCTGGGGTTGTAGCTCGAAGGTAAAGCACCCCTGGGTTCATTCCCTAGTAACATAGAAAAATAAGTGAATAAATAAATAAATAAAATAAAAAGGGCTGGGGCTATAGCTGGGAGGTAGAGTGCCCCTGGGTTCAATCCCCGGCACCAAAATAAACAACAGAGAATGTTCATTTATTTGTTTTATTTTATTTTTTATTTTTATTTTATTTATTTATTTATTTATTTATTGGCACTGGGGATTGAACCCAGGGGCATTCTACCTCCGAGCTACACCCCCAGCCCTATTTTTTATTCTTTATTTTGAAACAGAGTCTCACTAAGTTGCGGAGGGCCTCACTAAGTAGCTGAGGCTGGCCGCGAACCCGGATCCTCTGGTCTCAGCCTCCCAAGTACTGGGATGGCAAGCGTGTGCCACCACGCCCGGCTAGAGTGTTCATTTATATAAAATATGATAGCCAGGCATGGTGGTGCACACTTGTCATCCCAATACATGGGAGGCTGAGACAGGAGGGTCGCAGGTTTGTGGCCAGCCTCAGCTACTTAGTGAGGCCCTCCGTAACTTAGTGAGACCCTGTTTCCAAATAAAGAATAAAAATAGGGCTGGAGGTGTAGCTAGGAGGTAGAATGCCCCTGGGTTCAATCCCCAGTAAAAAACACACACACACACACACACACACACACACACACACACACACAACGAGTCCATCTTCCATGAAGCGCATCATTTTGAGCATGTGAACACGCGCGTCACCTCTGCAAATGGCATGGTTCATCCATCTCAGCACGACAGCACGACCGCTGTGGACATCTGGCCTTGCTCCGTGGAGTAAGTGTGTTGAGAGAGAAGTTAAAGATACACATCATCTCCAGGGTGTGCCAGCTGCTCCTCTCTCCACAGTGTTGAAGAAATGAAGCCGGCACAGACGCGCAGGGTTTTCCTGTTCCATTTTACCCTCATATCCATTTAGCCAGTGGTTCTTGCTGCTCATGGCATGATGTCATCGCATCCCCCGAGGGCTCTGTCACCCTCCGACAACCATTCACACCCACGTTCAGAAGAGACTGCCATCTGGAAGTGAGTTCCATCAGTCCACAGTCTCCTCTGGTATGTGCTACGTTTTGTTTTTTTGGTATTTTTGTTTTGTTTTGGTATTGGGGATTGAATCCAGGTGCATTCTACCTCTGAGCTACACCCCCAGCCTTTTTTACTTTTTATTTTTAAAAAACAGGGTTTCATGAGATTGCTGAGGGTCTCACTAAGTTGCTGAGGCTGGCCTCCAACCTGAGATCCTCCTGTCTCAGCCTCTCAAGTACTGGGATTACAGGCGTGCACCACCATACCTGGCAAAAACATATCTTTTTAAAATCTTTTTTAAAGATCATTTTCAATTGATATATAAGGATACAAGGACATACCTTTTAAAGGTGAGTGAATACTTGCTGAGGCACTGAAAGAGATTTAAATTTTTTTGTTTTAATTTTTGGTATTGGGGAATTGAATCCAGGGGCTTTCTACTTCTGAGCTCCACTCCTAGCCCTTTGTTTGTTTGCTTGTTTTGAAACAGGATCTTGCTAAATTGCTGAGGGTCTAAGTTGCTGAGGCTGGGCTCAAACCTGCAATCCTCCTGTCTCAGCCTCCCAAGCACTGGGATGATAGGCCTGCGCCACCACACCTAGCTAGCTTGGTTTAGTTTTGTGTCCCATAGTTACACTCTCACTCATCAGCGAATGTTCGAGCTTGGAATTTTGTGTTGGGAGGTATTGGAGGCTGGCGTCTGGCTGGGCCCTGTGACATCTGCCCCTTAGTGTTTTGTTTTGTTTTGTTTTTTGCGGTACCGGGGATTGAACCCAGGGGCGTTCTACCTCCGAGCTACACCCCAGCCCTATTTTTTATTCTTTATTTTGAAACCGGGTCTCACAAAGTTGTGGAGGGCCTCACTAAGTAGCTGAGGCTGTCCGCGGACACGGATCCTCCGGTCTCAACCTCCCAAATACTGAGATTACAAGCGTGTGCCACCACGCCCGGCTTACCCTTAGTGTTATTTACTTTCATGATTATATCACTCTCTATCCATAGCAAAAGGGATTTTGCAGCTGCAATTCAGGATACTTATCAGTTGATCTTAAAATTGGGAGATTATTCGGGTGGTCCTAACCCAGCCACAGGAGCCATATTGGGAAGCCTTGCTCCTACACCCACAAAGAATCACATTCTGCCAGCAAACTGAAGGAGCTTGGGAGCATTTCTTCCCCAGAGCCTCCAGGTTTGAGCCCTTAAACTAAAGCCTTAATTCCGTCTTTCTGGGACTCTGAGCCAAGGGAGTTGCTATGTTTGTGGTCCTCTCTTATGCAGCAAAAGAAAAGGAATTGTTCTTTAGGGCAGACAAGACCGTCATGAAGAGAAGCGGTGGGGTTGGGGTGGAGACTGAAGCAAAACGTGCTGGAGTATTAAGTTGTGCTCGGAAAGAACTCTAGTTGATATAGGGCATGGTTGAGAAAGATATATCTGTGAATAGGGAGTTCAGAGAACAAGAACTGCTTTGGAAGAAACAGAAAACAACAAAGAGGTCCCTACCTGTAATGGTTTGACTATAGAAGTCCCCTGAAGAGCTCACGTATTGCTGTTCAAAGGTGATGTGATTGAATCATGAGAGTTCTGTGACATCAGTGGGTAAGTCCATTGTGATGGATTTACTGGGTGGTAACCTAGGCAGGTGGGATGTGACTGGAGAAGGCAGGTCCCTGAGGGTGTGGCCTTGGGGACTGTATATATCAATGGACCCCCTTCTTACTAGCTTTCTCTGCTCCGGCCTCCATGATGTTAGAGCAGAGCACTTGTGCGCGCTCTCTGTCTGCTTCCAGCAGCCATGCCTGGAGCTCCACAGATGTAGCCTGGCCTAACATGGATTGAACCCCTGAAGTCTCCAGAGCTGTGAGCAAATAAATCTTTCTTCCTCTAAGTTGTGGTCATCAGGTATCATGGCTCACATCAGTGAGAATGTGACTGAAGTACTACCCCACCTACGGGCCTTGGTATTCGTCTCAGCTCCAGGAGGAAAAGGAGGGCTTCTGATAAAACCATGTGAGAGGGAAATGCTAGGTTTGTGTCATAGAAGATAAAGATGTTCTGAGAAGACTTGAAGATGTGTCGAAGAGTTTGCTGAGGACAGAAGAGAAGCTAGCACAGAAGCACCCTGAAGAGTTTGGAGGGAAATGGAGGCAGGATAGTGGAGTATTGGAGTAGCATGAGAAGGAGGACCATGTACAGGGATTATCCAAGATACCACTTCAGTGAAACCCACTCGTTGTCACATTAGATGACATATGGATATTAGCTGTTCCAACAAATGGCGGCCTATATGGGTAAGTCATACTTGGTGGCCATCAGTGTTTGGCCTCCAGTTAAAATATAAACCCTCCTTCACCATGGTCTTAAAGTATCTTTAGCTTCCTTGAGAAGCATATTTGGTTGTGAGCAAATAAAATCTCTACGCATGATAGCTAAAGTTTTAATGATGTACCAGGTTCAGCATATCCCCCTATATCTGTCAGATTGGACAAATTGAGCTCTAACACTTAAAGTTGAAATCTACATATATTTATACAATTTGGCCAGATCAAAGCCAGGTCTTCCCTAAATCAAAAAGATGTGTATCCGTTGGGTCTGGTGGTACACACTTGTAATCCCAGTACTGGGGAGGCTGAGACAGAAGGATCTCAAGTTTAAGGCCAGCCTCAGCAATTTAGTGAGGCTCTCAGCAATTCAATGAGAACCTGTTTCAAAACAAAAAATAAAATAGGGCTGAGGATGCATCTCAGAGGTAGAATGCCACTGAGTTCAATCCCCACTACCAAAAAAAAAAAAATTGCCGGGCGTGGTGGCGCACGCTTGTAATCCCAGTACTTTGGGAGGCGGAGACCGGAGGATCCGGGTTCACGGCCAGCCTCAGCTCGCTCTCTCTCTCTCTCTCTCTCTCTCTCTCTCCTTAGTGAGGCCCTCCGCAACCTCGTGAGACCCGGTTTCAAAATAAAGCATAAAAAATAGGGCCGGGGGCATAGCGTGGAGGTAGAACACCCCTGGGTTCAATCCCCAGTACCACAAAAAAAAAAAATGATGTGCATCTTCCACCCCTCTTCCATTTAGGCCCCTGATGTGTGTTCCAGAGCCCGCATTCTCTACCCTTCTCTCTGCCCTCCACGACCTTCAAATGGCCACCGAGTGCTTAGTGTCTTTCTGCTTTGCCTTCTCTTTGTCAAGTTTGAATGGATTCCTTCGCCATTTGCCCCGTGTGCTACACTTCAGAATGACCTCAATTCTCTTCTCCTTTATTCTCTATGCCTTTCGGTGGCAAAAATCCTGCTCATGATAACTTAGATATGAATAGGATTTGCTCCTACCTTTTCTTGTCCCTGCCCACTTTTGATAACTTCTCTTAGAAGGGTCACATTTGTTTATTTGCTACAGTCTCTGCCTTCAGTCTTTCACACTTAGTCCACCTGGAGTAAAACCCAGAGCTCAGCCTTTTAACTTCTTCTCATTGTCTGTGCAGTAAGATTCCAGAAACTTCCCTTAACTTTGTTTGCATTCTCTGTCCCCTGCACCCAGGATATCCATCTCATGATATTCTTCCAAATATACCAGATTCCCACTTGGTAGCTTCTAGCTGTGTAACACATCTTATAGGCCCTACTCAAACCCCATTTCCTTTTAAAATTAATTTTAAACTAATAAATCATAAAATTATACATGTCAATGGGATACCTGATGTGTGTGTGTGTGTGTGTGTGTGTGTGTGTGTGTGTGTGTGTGTTACTAGGTACTGAACCCAGGGACATTCTACCTCCTAGTTATACCCCCAGCCCTTTTTATATTTTGTTTTGAAACAGGGTCTTGCTAGGTTGCTGAGATTCTCACTAAATTGCTGAGTCTAGCCTTGAACCTGCGATCCTCCGGTCTCAGCCTCCCAAGTACTGGGGTTACAGGCATGCGTCACTACACCTGGCTTACCATGTTTTGATAAGTGAATACATTGCATAATGTCCAAATCCCATTAAATGTAAGCATCCCCTTGAACGTTTATCATTTCCTATGTCAAAAACATGCAAAATCCTTCCTCGTTACTTTTCGAAATGAACAGTGCCTCATAGATATCTACAGTCAGCCAGTGTGCGATGGCACAGGCAGCTCCGAATCTCAGCTCCTCCTCATCTTCTGTTTTGAACTGAATTATAGCATCATCAAAATCCACGTTGTACCCAATCCCATTGCGCATGTTTACCTGCCTCCCCAGATGGCCACACTTTAAGGGAAGTGTGCTATGACATCCATCATTATAATCTACCTGGTCCACAGCAAAACGCCTGTGCAGAGGAGCCGCTCAAGAAAATAGGTCATTTCCTTTTGATTCAATGCCTGAGGTTTGTACCAGAAAACCAAAAACCATGTTGTCACTCATCCTCTTCTGCCCAGTGGTACCCTCAGCCCAATGTTATCATGGCTTCAACTAGTGACCAGTTGCATTTTTTTTTTGTACTGGGGATGGAGGCCAGAGACATTCTACCTCTTACCACCACTAGCCCTTTTTGTTTGTTTGTTTGTTTGTTGTTTTGTGGGTTTTTTTGCGGTACTGGGGATTGAACCCAGGGACATTCTACCTCCGAGCTACACCCCCAGCCCTATTTTTTTATTCTTTACTTTGAAACAGGGTCTCACTAAGTTGCGGAGGGCCTCACTAAATAGCTGAGGCTGGTCGCAAACCTGCGATCCTCCTGTCTCAGTCTCCCAAGTACTGGGATTACAAGCGTGGATCACCACGCCCGGCTCCTTTTTGTTTTGAAACAGGAGCTCGCTAAGTTGCTGAGGCTGGCTTCAAACCTGTGATCCTCCTGTGTCAGACTACCAAGTACTGGAATTACAGACATTGGCCACCAAGCCTGGAACAGTGACCAGTATAATTGGGGATTAGCTACTTGGAGAAACCAGTTTTTTCTAAACTTGAAATTTGATAATGAATTCATAGATTCTCTCTCAAATGGGTTCTATTTGTGTTTGACTCTTTACTGTATAAATTTAGTCAGTTGCCAGTGAGGATGTCAGACACTGAGACTGGGTGATGATGTTGGAATTCTGGGTCTTGGGTACCTTTAGGAACTTCTACAATATGTCACATGAGTGGTTTCCATGTATCAAGAGAGCGCTGAGACAGGCCGTGGATGTAGCTCAGCAGTAGAGCACTTGCCTAGCATATGTGAGGTCCTAGGTTCAATTCCCAGCACTGTAAAAATAAACAGGAGAGATTGGAGAGGCCTAACTATTTTCCACTTCTCAGTCTGTTTCCTCTGCACACAATCAGAGGAAAATGCTGGTCACTTCTCTGAACCAGGCGACCTTGAGGAGGAGCTTATCTAAAACATGCACAGGTGTTGGGGTGGTTTTGAATGCACAGTGGATCCTTGCTGTTGATTAAACCGTTGTTGACTGACATCATCCAAGTTTGTCTTTGGATTTACCGATTTTCAGAATCACCAATGCCCTGTTTTAAGAACCCAGAGACCACAGATTTTCCCTTGGCTTTAAAGGTTTGCTCCCAGCCAGACATGGCAGCACACACCTCTCATCCTGATACTTGGGAGGCTGAGACAGGAAGATTGCAGGTTCAAGGCCAGCCTCAGCAACTTAGTGAGACCCTGTTGCAAAATAAAAAAGAAAGTAGGTTTGAGGGTGTGGTTCAGAGGCAAAATAAATGACACTGGATTCAATCCCCACTACCACTACCAAAAAAAAAAAAAAGAGCTCACCCTACCTATCACTCCGAACTTCATTACGATGTGAGATACCAATGCACCAATAAAAGTATTTTTAAAATTGTTCTCTTTCCACTGGAGTACAATGTGATATTTTGATATATATATAAATATATCAAACTAGCTTTATTTTGATGTGTATAAAATTTGATATATATAAATTTTGATTTTGACATATATAAATTTATATAACTGATATAACTGTATAATTGATATCTAAATATCAATATAATTTTTTTTGTTGTTTTTTTGTGTTTTTTTTGTGGTACCGGGGATTGAATGCAGGGGCGTTCTACCTCCGCGCTACGCCCCCGGCCCTATTTTTTTTATGCTTTGTTTTTGAAACCGCGTCTCATGAAGTAAATATGAATATAATTTATATATCAATATAATTTATATATACAAACTAGCTGATTTTGATATATATGAATCAAAATTTTGATTTTGAGATATAAATTTTGATATATATAAAATTTTTATTTTGAGATATATATATATATAAATATAATCTATCCATCACCTACTTATTTGTTTGTGGTGAGATTTGAAATTTACTGTTATTTTTAAATATAATTTTTTTTTTGCGGTACCGGGGATTGAATGCAGGGGCGTTCTACCTCCGCGCTACGCTCCCGGCCCTGTTTTTTTATGCTTTATTTTTGAAACCGGGTCTCACGAAGTTGCGGAGGGCCTCACTAGGGAGAGAGCGAGAGAGAGAGAGAGGGATAGAGAGCATGCACGCTGAGGTTGGCCGTGAACCCGGATCCTCCGGTCTCCGCCTCCCAAAGTACTGGGATTACAAGCGTGCGCCACCACGCCCGGCTAAATATAATTTTTGATTGAGTATAGTCACCCTTTTGTGTGTGCTAGGTCTTGACATTGATCCTTCCACTTTACCTGAAATCGGGCGCCCTTTAATCAATACTGTGATCAGTACTCCCCTCCCATCCTGTCCTGCCCTCACCCCCAGTCACTATCAACCACCATTACATTCTCTGCTTGTATGAGTACACCTGTTTGAGATTCTGCATGGGAGTGCGATCTTGGGGTCTTTGTTTTTCTGTGCCTAGCTTAATATAAATAAAATACAATCCTCCCGATGTCTTACAACATGTCGCACAGCTTGAGCTTTCTGTTGGTCCCCTTTGTAAAAATCACATAGACCCTCAAGCTGCCAGCGCATCTTCCTACTGAATGGCAAGCCCCCCAAGCCTGTTTATGTAATTGGCACCTTACTGGGGGGCTAAGGCCTGCTCCTTCTTCAACCAACATGCCCATATGCAAGCTTCAGGGAGGGACTTCTCCAACAGATGCTGTGCTTAGCAAGCCTGCAGAGATGGATATCTCACCTCCCAGGAGCCCACCATAAATTGGAAACTTTCTTTGAAATAATGATTATACCACAAGGAAATATTGGAATTTGTTTCGATGTCAAAATAGTGAGGAAATCTGGGTGTGGTGGCACTCACTTGTCATCTCAGTACTGGGGAGGCTGAGACAGGAGGATTGCAGGTTTGAGGCCAGCCTTGGCAACTTAGCAAAAAGAGTCTCAGCAACTTAGTGAGACCCTGTTTCAAAATTAAAAAAAAAAAAAAGTTAAAAAGGGCTGGGAGTTTTGCTTTGAAGTAAATGCACTTGGGTTCAATCCCCAGTACCAAAATACATATATAATATATATAAAATTATAAATTAATTATGTATATGTATATCTACATAGTGAGAAAAACTTTTTTTTGCAGCACTGGGGATTGAACCCAGGGGCATACTACCTCTGAGCTATACCCCCAGCCCTATTTTTTTATTCTTTATTTTGAAACAGGGTCTCACTAAGTTGCGGAGGGCCTCACTAAGTTGCTGAGGCTGGCCACGAACCCAGATCCTACAGTCTCAGCCTCCCAAGTACCGGGATTACAAGTGTGTGCCACCACGCCCAGCTGAAAGACTATTTTTAACATTGACTACAGAGGGATACGCCATATACACCTCTACTGTTTGTACCTCCTGGCCTCTTTCTTCACTCTGTCTTATGCCAAGACTTTTTATTTATTACAGTTGTAGAATCGATACCCCTTGCATGAGCATAAGCAAGAAACAGAGAATTGTGTCTGAGCCCTTCAACTTCAGGCTCACACATGATCCTAGTTTACCCTACACTCCTAGTAGGGAAACGGAGTGACCCTTCCAATTGTCCTCTAGAGCCGATAAGCCACTTCTAGCTCATCCAACTCTTGGATGGTGACAGTGTCCCCGACAGGGCCTGTCTTACACATGGAAATGAGGTACATGGGAAAGAGAAAAAGAAGGGGTGTGGAAAATGAATTCAGATCTCAGCGAGAAAAGACATCATCCAAGGAATTATGACCCCGAGGGAGACAAAGTGACCAGTGGGGTTGGGACCTTCTTTCTGCTTCTCTCCCACCTCTGACTTCCTGGCAACCATGTTCATGGAAGATGGCAAATTCATGAATGAATAGAAAGTCCTACGGGATTGATATGGGTGGAAAATTATTCTACATATATTATCATGTGTATGTGTGTATATATGTGTATATACACGTGTGTATGTATGTAGTCCACACACACATATATATATACATATGCATGTACATGTATATGTATGTACATATTTCATGTATATGTATGTGTGTGTGTCTCTGCACGTGAAATAGGATAAAAGACCTGGATTATATCTGCCTTGATGAATACCATTACAGTAATTCTGTAACCTAAGAACAACATTTCATTAGTAATGGTCTTCTATGTTTAAGACGTTAAACTGTAGAAATTTAGCCTAATGAATTCATCAATGTAATGAGATTCTAGGCCTACCGATTTAGTTATCAAGAGTGGATTTAGGTTATGTGCATGTATGAATATATCACAAGGAATTCCAGTATTATGTATAATTATACTGCATCAATAAAAATGAAAAGTATTAGCTGGGCGTGGTGGCACACGCTTGTAATCCCAGTACTTTGGGAGGCGGAGACCGGAGGATCCAGGTTCAAGGCCAACCTCAGCGCTCACGCACGTGCACGATCGCTCAATCGATCTATCTCTCTCCTCTCCCCTCTCTCTCCTCTCTCTCTCTTTCTCTCTCTCTCTCTCTCTCTCTCTC
>PVJS01043302.1:0-17116 GCA_004027185.1 Glis glis | reverse complement strand
CGATCCTCCTGTCTCAGCCTCCCAAGTACTGGGATTACAAGTGTGCGCCACCACGCCTGGCTTGTTTTTATTTTATTTTATTTTATTTTATTTTATTTTATTTTATTTTATTTTATTTTTTTCAGTACTGGGGATTGAACCCAGGGGCATTCTACCTCCAAGCTACACCCCCAGCCCTATTTTTTATTCTTTATTTTGAAACAGGGTCTCACTAAGTTGTGGAGGGTCTCACAAAGTAGCTGAGGCTGGCTGCAAACCTGCGATCCTCCTGTCTCAGCCTCCCAAGTACTGGGATTACAAGCATGCGCACCACGCCCAGCTTGTTTTTATTTTATTTTATTTTATTTTATTTTATTTTATTTTATTTTTTCGGTACTGGGGATGAAACCCAGGGGCATTCTACCTCCGAGCTACACCCCCAGCCCTATTTTTTTATTCTTTATTTTGAAACAGGGTCTCGCCAAGTTGTAGAGGGCCTCATTAAGTACCTGAGGCTGGCCGCGAACCTGCGATCCTCCTGTCTCAGCCTCCCAAGTACTGGGATTACAAGCATGCGCCACCACACCCGGCTTTGTTTTTAATTTTTGAGACAGTTTTGCTAAGTTGCCCAAGCTGACTGGCCTGGAACTTGTTGATCCTCCTGCCTCAACTCCTGAGTAGCTGGGATTGGAGGCATGTGCTACCACACCTGGCCTGAAAGAGCATCATCTTGAAGGTAGAGGATTCTGTTACTAATTTTGGCTTTTTTGGTAAACATGTTTTGCTTTATCATTTTTGTTTGCTTTATCCCTTCTTTGTGGTCCTCGTGGTTTTGCTTGGCAAAGCCATTCTAAATTACTATCATACCAAAGGAAACAGCTAATTGTATGATATCAGACATCTTTGTAGGCTGTGGTTTGTTGGTGTTGAAGTAAGCTGTATGTTAAGGAAAGTGTCTGCAGTTTATTTAAGTTATGACAAGTAATTCATGTCCAAGGCTTGTAGGCTTGCTGCTTTTTGTGGGTGTTTGTGCGGGGGTTCTCTGGGGATTAACCAAGGGTGCTCTGCCTTTGAGTTACATCCTTACCCTTTTGTTTTGTATTTTGAGACAGGGTCTAAGTTACTCAGGTTGGCCTTGAATTTTGCCATCTTCCTGCATAGCCGGGGTTATAGGTGTGTGCCACTGTGCCCAGCTACTTGCTGCTTTGTTTTTTGTTTTTGTTTTGTGGCACTAGGGATTGAACCCAGGAGCATTCTACCTCTGAGCTCTACCCCCCAGCACCCCAGCCCAATTACATATTTTGTTTTTGAACAGGGTCTTGCTAGGTTGCTGAGAGTCTTGCCACATTGCTAAGGCTGTCCTCAAACCTGCAATCCTCCAGCCTTGGCCTCCCAGGTGCTGGGACTACAGGCATGCCCCACCATGCCTGGCTTGCTTGCTGCATTTCTTAAAGGACTTGCCTCAAATCTTAATCATTTGTGTGCACATATGCAGACCTTTAGGGTGATCATTCTTTGCTTAGGGACCATCTGAGAGAAGTGTGCCAAAGGGGAAAATCATGGCTTGCTCACTCTCTGAGAAGTGTGTTCAACTCCTAAATAGGTCACTGGGGGTATAAGTGGAAGGCTTCAGAAGCCCAAGTCAGCACTTAGTGGTGGCATCAAACCACGACAGCACAGTTTGACAGCATGCTCAGGAGATTACTTCAGCCCTGTAGGGCAGGGAGCTTTGAGGGTTATGAGTAGAATTGGGGGATGGGAGAGAGTAAGGGTAAAGAAGGAGGGAATGAGTCCTATGCTGTTAAGGCCCAAATAATATTATTCTCCCTCCCTCCTTCCTTTTTTTTTTTTTTTAATAGACCCTGCCAGGGAAGGCTAAATGAAACAAATCCTTGTTTAGGGAAAAGCAACTGGGTTTTAGGTAAAAACTTGGTCTGTAGATTTAGTTGAATTTTATTTACCATTTATTTATTGCTGTGCTGGGGTCAAACTCAGGGACTTGTGCATGCTAAGCAAGTACTCTACCACTGAGCTACACCTTCAGCCCCTTAGTTGAGTAATAAAGGCATCTTTAGCCGGGCGTGGTGGTGCACGCTTATAATCCCAGTACTTGGGAGGCTGACACCCGAGGGTCTGGGTTCTCGGCCAGCCTCAGCTACTTAGTGAGGCCCTCCACAACTTAGTGAGACCCTGTTTCAAAATAAAGAATAAAAAATTGGGCTGGGGGTGTAGCTCAGAGGTAGAATGCCCCTGGGTTGAAGCCCCAGTACTGCCAAAATAAAATAAAGACATTTTTAATGCTTTTCATTTTCTAAGTTTTTATAGAATTTTAGATCTAATAACTGTAAAGTGGCCTAGATACCTGAGGTGTTTTTACAAAAGAGAATGGCCTGGCTATTTCCTTTTTCTTGATATTCCACTGAAATTTAGCAGCAGAACAGTAAGCAGTTCCATAGTTCTGAGACTATTCTAGAATACACAGTTGCAGTTGTTGATTCTTCCTTCCAATGGAACTTCCCTAGGAGTATTAGAAAATGACTATTGGATTGGGCGTGATGACGCATGCCTATAATCCCAGCTACTCAGGAGGCTGAGGCAGGAGAATTGCAAGTGACAGGCCAGCCTCTGAAACATATCAAGACCCTGTCTCAAAAAGTTGTGTGTGTGTGTGTGTGTTATTGGGAGTTGAACCCAGGGGAGGTACTGTGGTTCGCTAGTACCACAAAAAAAAAAAAAAAGAAAGAAAAGGCAGTGGAAGCAAACACCTGGTAGAGCTGTTGGTGCTCTACACTCCTTCCTTCTTTCCCTGCACTTCTTGTGTATGTGTGTATGTATTACTGGGGATTGAATCCAGGGGCTTTCTCCTTCTGAGCTACAGCCCCAGCCCTATTTTATTGTTTATTTTGAAACAGGGTCTCACTAAATTGCTGAGGCTCGTCACGAACCTGCGATCCTCCTGTCTCAGCCTCCCAAATACTGGGATTACAAGCATGGGCCACCACGCCCAGCTTCTATGCACTTTTAACATTCTTCTCCAAGTGTCCTTTGCTAAGAGGATGCTACAAGCCAGCTCTACATACAAGGCGATAAAACTTGTGGGCATAGTCGGCTAGATTGAAAGGATTGATGCCTGTGGAAGTGATGCAACTAGCTAAGCTTCTCATTGGGACATTCGTAGTGGCCTGGCACTTCATTGGTTTCCTTGTTTAACACCCACTGAGCCTTTGCATGAAAAAACTAGCAGTCTTCGTACTTGTTATGTAGCATTATCTGTATTTGAGTCAGTAGTTGGGATGAAGGAGGGTAATGGATTAAGGTTCAGGCACCCCGTGAACCTTCTGCTTTCATCTCTCCAATATCCTTCAGTATGGCCGTCTTATTTGCCTTTGAAAGGTAAGCCATACTTGAAGATAAAAGCTGATGCCCACACAAGTGTCCAAAGAATGCTTGCTGTTTCTCCTGACATTTAAATTTCATTAAATTTTGTTCTGTCAAAGTTTACATTAAGTTTGGGTGTATTAATACGGCATTTATTTATTTATTGTGGTACTGGGGATTGAACCCAGGGGCATTCTACCTCCAAGCTACACCCCTAGCCCTATTTTTTTTTTCTTTTTTTGGTACTGGGGTTTGGACCCAGGGGCATTCTACCTCCGAACTACACTCCCAGCCCTATTTTTTATTCTTTATTTTTGAAACAGGGTCTCATTAAGTTGCGAAGAGCCTCACTAAGTAGCTGAGGCTGGCTGCAAACCTGCCATCCTCCTGTCTCAGCCTCCCAAATACTGAGATTATAAGCGTGTGCCACCATGCCCAGCTCCACCTCTATTTTTTATTCTTTGTTTTGAAACAGTGTCTCACTAAGTTGCAGAGGGCCTCACTAAGTAGCTGAGGCTGGCCAGGAACCCACAATCCTCCTGTCTCAGCCTCCTAAGTACTGGGATTACCAGTGTGGGCCACCACACCTGGCTCATAGTCCCTTTATAGATCAAGATGGCTGCCAGGAGGCCGAGGCATAATTGTGGTCCTGTCAGTGATCACCTTCACTTCCTATTTTAGCTAGCACTGATACATTTTCTGAGCTGGCCAAAGGCAGCAGGGCCAGTCTTAGAAAGAGTAGGCCTGTTCTGAGTATGTATTGTCTTTGCTGTTGGTCTTATACAGTGCTGCTAAATATAATTGCAGGATTTTTATATAATAGTGGACCTCAGATGGATGGCTGAGACTCATGAACTGTGAAATTAAAAATCAAAACTGCTATTTTTTGCTTGCTAAACACTTCCACCAAAAGAGGGTAGGGGGCATATAAATAAATAATGGTGGGGGCAGTCAAGTCTTTCTTGTCTAACTGATATTTTAACGGATACTGCCATAAATAGCTAGAGAACTTGTGATTCTTGGCGAATGATGGGTTCTGACGGGAGGGATCCTTACCAGTTTATGTGACTGACCTCTTATGGAAGAGAGCGTGAGTTGAAGGCTCTTCCTATATTGTGTACAGATAGGCTGTTTTCATAATAGTGTTCCTGTTAAGTATTTGTATTAAATCGAATATTTTGTCAGTCCAGGGTGAGACAATGGAGTGTGCTTTTAAAATATTTTTCACCCACTTGTTTCCTTTTGTCTTAAGATACACACCAATGCTTTTAATTTGGTATTGCCATTGGCTCAAGTCTTACAATGTCAGTGTCACTTAGGTGGATGGACAGTTGCAAGCCACACATCAGTAACCTTGCATATTTAACAAAAAATAAGAAGGGTTGAGATTTTGACACCATATTTTTCTGCATGTTGTAACACACACAAAAAGGTCTCTGAAATAAAAGGCAGTCTTTCTGCTTCCCTGTCTCCCTCTACCTTTCCCCTCCTCCTTTTGTTCTCTTATTCCCCTCCCCCTTCTCCCTCCAATTCCATACAGAAAAACTGCATGCACTGAATGGATAATTAACACAGTGCTATGGAGCAACAGGTCCCACTGGTGGAGACTAAATCTGAAGTAAATGTTAATATTGTACATGTTCACATGTGTTAATAGGCGAGGGAGATAGGTGAGGTTAGACTCAAATCAACCACACTGGTATAGGACTTAAAATAGATCTCCTTAATTAGAGAGCCAAGAACCATGACAGCTTCCAACATCTTCCACTTGCAGTGGTGAGCTGCAGCCACGTTAGTGAATGAAAGAAGCATTCTGAATTAAAACTGGACTTTTTCCTTTGATTGTGAGTTGGGATGATCTGGCTCTGGGCTTTGAATCTTTGAGATTCAGAGATCTGTCATTGCAGGCATTATGGTGAGCTGTGGGATATGTGTTTGTGGTTTTCTCTGTAGAACTCCAGAAATAGACCTATCTAGACTCCTTTCTAAGTAGTAGAGCTGGGCCACTTGGGTTTGTTTGTGGGAGTCTGGATAAGTTGGAGTCATGCTGCAGAGGTTGGTTTTAGGAAATTTTAGTTTTGAAAAATTAATTGGTCTGTGTATAGGTATTATTAACGGTTGGCTCTCTCCAAACTCTCAGAGAGCTACACCAAACTCCAATAAGCATAGCCTTTGATTGTACATATAATCTCTGAAGATTCAGTGCTTGATTATTATGAACTATTTTATGGCTAACAGAATGTCTTTAAGATCAGGTAGTGGTTAAAATAAAGAGCAATTGGAATGCGGTGAACAGTTGCTTTCTGGCCAGTAATTGCAGGCCAGGGCTTTTTAACAAATAAGCTGGAAGGAAACTTAACCACAGCAGTGAAGACACTCTGCAAGAGCGCCATCCTCGCAGGATGCTTTCCTCTCTGCCTGTGGAGAAGAGTGCTTGTTTTACCATACTGCAGGCCATGTTGCTTTTTTATTTTTTGTGTGTGGTACTGGGGATGGAACCCAGGGGCCTTCTACCTCCGAGCTACACCCCTAGCCCGATTTTATATTTTATTTGGAAACAGGATCTCACTAAGTTGCTGAGAGCCCCACTAAGTTGCTGAGGCTGGCTTCAAACCCGAGATCCTGTCTCAACCTCCCAAGTACTGGGATTACAAGCGTGCACCACCACGCCCAGCTTGCTGTGTTGCTTTTGAAGCCAGAAAATGAAGGAGGGATCCTTGCCCTCTTGGCTAAAGAGCTACCAGTTTTCCAAGACAAGCCAGCTTGGGTACAGAAGAAAATTAGTCCAGGGCTTACCTTTCTAGGATGTGGACAGTTCTCAGAAGGAAGCTAAAAGCAGGGCATGGTGGCACATGCTTGTAATCCCAATACTTGGGAGGCTGAGACAGGAGGATCCTGGTTTATGGCCAGCCTCAGCTACTTAGCGAGGCCCTCCGCAACTCAGCAAGACCCTGTTTCAAAATAAAGAATAAAAAGGTAGAGGTAGAATGCCCCTGGGTTCTATCCCCAATACCGCAAAAAAAAAAAAAAAAAGGAGGAGGGAGGAGGAGAAAGCTAAAGGTTCAAACACTATCGTGCTCTGGATGGATTCCCCCCAACTCTCCCCTCCTCCCGCCCCAAACTGTGATACTGGGGATTGAGCCATCTCCAATGAGAGTCTCACTACTTGCTGAGGCTGTCCTTGAACCGGTCATCTTCCTGTCTCAGCCTCCCATGTACTAGGATTGCAAGGGTGTGCCACCACACCCTGCTCTGGATGGATTTAAATGCCCATTCCCAGGAAGAATGTTACCACTCCCCCAAACCTTTCCTTTTATCATGCAGTTTGCCAAAATGCAAAAAATAAACCGGCTCCTGAAATTATGGTTTCCTTCTGAACCCTATGAGATCCTTAACTTTAAGAAGGGATCACTGATGGCACAGGCTTGTAATCCCAGTACTTGGGAGGCTGAAACAGGAGGATCGCAGGTTCGCAGCCAGCCTCAGCTACTTAGTGAGGCTCTTCACAACTTAGTGAGACCCTGTTTCAAAATAAAGAAAAAAAAATAGGGCTGGGGGTGTGGCTCGGAGATAGAATGCCCCTGGGTTCAATCCCCAGTGCTAGGGAAAAAAGGGGGGGATCACTGATTGGATTACTGTTTGCTGAATAGCACTGAATTACAAAAAGAGAGTAGAGAAGCCAGGTGTGGTGGCACACTTGTAATGCTAGTACTTGGGAGGCTGAGACTGGAGGATCGCAGGTTCGAGGACAGCCTCAGCAATTTAGTGATGCTCTCAGCAACCTACTGAGACCCTGTTTCAAATAAGAAATAAAATCAGTCTGGGGATGGAGCTCAGAGGTAGAATGCCTCTGGGTTCAATTCCCAGTACCACCGGGGGGGGGGAAGAGTAGAGGAAAGGCCATATTGCCTTCAGGTATCAGATGAACTATGTTGGTCTGTGTGGCAAAAATCATACAGACCAACATAGTTGGTCCTTATAGTTGAGTGTATGTGGTCTCATTACCTCATGTCCTTTTCACTTTGTATCATGTGATCCCTGAAAGCAAGGGCCATGTCTGAACTCTCAGCTCTTAGCACATTGTCTAGCATAAAATAAGTGTCCAGTAGCTGGGTGAGGTGGTGCACACTTGTAATCCCAGTACTTGAGAGGCCAGGACACAGGAGGATTGCAGGTTCGTGGCCAGACTCAGCAACTTAGGCCCTGTTTCAAAATAAAAAATAAAATGGGGCTGGGGTATAGCTCAGAGGTAGAATGCCCCTGGGTTCAATCCCTAGTACCACACACACAAAAAAATTTTCCAGTAAATATTTGAGTGGATGAATGACTTCCATCCTCTCTCTCCAAGACTGTTTTTGATGGGGTAGATAATCACTTGTTTGCTTTGTGTTTATCCTCTAGTATGGTACCTAGCATTGGTGGGTAAGCAGTGGGGACTAAATAAATACTAACTAATTTAGGAGAAAATGCTGGGCCTTGAGATTAAGGAAGGTACCCTAATGGGTTTTCTGCTGTGTTCCCTAGAAATAAGTGAACTACTAAAGGTTCTTATTAAACAGCTTGGTCTTAACTGGATGTGGTGGCACATGCCTGTAATCCCAGTACTTGGGAGGCTGAGAAGGGAGGATCACAGGTAAAAGACTGCCCTCAGCAACTTATTGAGACCGTTGCAAAATAAAAATAGGGCTAGGGGTCTAGTTCAGAGGTAGAACGCCCCTGGGTTGAATCCCCAGTATCACACACACACACACACACACACACACACACACACACACACAACAGTTTGGTCTCCAGATTTGAAAGAACCAGGAAACTTTGATTTGGGTTCCAATTCTGCTACTTATGGACTACATGGCTTTAGGTAAGTCAGTATTTTCACCTATGTGATGGGAACAAGAATTATCTGTGTGGTAATGAAGATCAGATAAGAGCATCTGTTAAACTGCTCTGTGAACTGTAATACACTAGATATGAGATGAAGTTATTCTGATATTTCTAGACTTTAGTGATTAGAAAGCATATTGATGTCTTCACAGGCAACACTGGCTCATTATAGTGTTTTCACTGCTGAATCTCTTGATGAAATAAGCTCAGCATTACCTGACTTAACTTTTAGTGATTTCCTTTTATGAAGGGTGACCTCCAACACCCTGACTTCTTAATATATGGGGATGGGAGGGAGCCAGGGCAGAATCTTATTTTTCTTAACAGGCATATATCATGATTTAATGATTCTGGCATGCATATAATTGTTTCAGAGTTGCACACTAAGTTTAGCACCCATAAACTTAGAAGGAGCTTTGAGATGGGCAGCTGGGGTAGGAAAGAACTCTGAGGCCCAAGAATCTCCTTTCTCCCAGGAATCCTTTCCATATTGCCAGGACTTTTTTGTTTGTTTTGTGGTGGTACTGTGGATTGAACCCAGGGACATTCTACCTCTGAGCTATATTACCAGCCCTATTTTATTTTAATTTATTTTATTTTGTTTTTTGTGGTACTGGGAATTGAACCAAGGGGTGTTCTACCTCTGAGCTACACCCCCCCGCCCTATGTTTTATTCTTTTTTTTTTTTTTTTTTTTTTTTTTTTTTTTTTTTTTTTTTTTTTTTTTTTTTTTTTTTTTTTTTTTTTTTTTTTTTTTTTTTTTTTTTTTTTAGTACTGGGGATTGAACCCAGGGGCACTCTACCTCCGAGCTACACCCTCAGTCCTATTTTTTATTCCTTATTTTTGAAATAGCTGAGGCTGGCCACGAACCTGTGATCCTCCTGTCTCAGCCTCCCAAGTACTGGGATATAAGTGTGTGCCTCCACGCCTGGCTTAATTTATTTTATTTTTATTTATTTATTTATTTATTTATTTATTTATTTTTGCGGTACCGGGGATTGAACTCGGGGGCATTCTACATCCGAGCTGCACCCCCAGCCCTATTTTTTATTCTTTATTTTGAAACAGGGTCTCACTAAGTTGTGGAGGGCCTCACTAAGTAGCTGAGGTTGGCCGCGAACCTGATCCTCCTGTCTCAGCCTCCCAAGTACTGGGATTACAAGCGTGCACCACCTCACCTGGCAATTTATTTTATTTTTTATTTTTTATTTTTATTTTTATTTTTTTTTTTTTTGCGGTACCGGGGATTGAACGCAGGGGCGTTCTACCTCCGTGCTGCACCCCCAACCCTATTTTTTATACTTTATTTTGAAACCGGGTCTTACGAAGTTGCGGAGGGCCTCACTAAGGAGAAAGAGAGAGACAGAGACAGAGACAGGGAGAGAGAGAGAGAGAGAGAGAGAGAGAGAGCGAGCTGAGGCTGGCCGCGAATCCGGATCCTCCGGTCTCTGCCTCCCAAAGTACTGGGATTACAAGCGTGCACCACCTCACCTGGCAATTTATTTTATTTTGAAACAGGGTCTCACTAAGTTGCTCAGGGCCTCAGTAAGTTGCTGAGATTGGCCGTGAACCTGTGATCTCCTGTCTTAGCCTCCCAAGTACTGGGATTATGTTGGCAGTTTTGTTTTTTGTGGTGTGTGTGTGTGTGTGTGTGTGTGTGTGTGTGTGTGTGTGTGTGTGTTTTGTGGTGCTGGGAATTGAACCCAGAGGCATTCTACCTACAAGCTACAGACCAATTTTATTTCTTATTTGGAAATGGGGTCTCACTAGGTTGCTGAGAGCCTCACTAAATTGCTGAGGCTGTCCTTGAACCTTCGATCCTCCAGTCTCAGCCTCCCAAGTACTGGGATTACAAACATGTGCCACCACACCTGACTTTGTTGGCAGTATTTCTGATATGGAGCAAAAACAACCTCTTTCGGGACTTGTTCCTGAGCTTATCCCAATGACAGTCTGTCTCTTCTAGAGCCATTTCATGAATCCTTTTCTTCTAGAAATTTGGGTTGAAAGCTGCCTTCTAAAGAGCTTAAAAGGAATTGCTAAGATCAGAGGGGAAACACAATTGTGAGAAAGCTTTATGATAGACAGTGCCTATGTTCCGGTCATGACTATGATGACCATTTTCTAGAAACAAACCTTTCTTCCTTATTCATCCTATCTTGGATATCACTGCCTTCTCCCAAGATACTACCTTTAGAAATTTGTTACTTCAGCCGGTCGTGGTGGCACACTCTTGTAATCCCAGTACTTGGGAGGCTGAGACAGGAGGGTCCGGGTTCACAGCCAGCCTCAGCTACTCAGTGAGGCCCTTCACAACTTAGTGAGACCCTGTTTCAAAATAAAGAATAAAAAATAGGGCTGGGGGTATAGCTCAGAGGTAGAATGCCCCTGGGTTCAATCCCCAGTACTGCAAAAAATAAATAAAGAGATAAATAGATCATTTGCCAGCAAGATTGGGACTAGATTGAGGCAGGCATGAAGTATCTAAGAGACCATTTACATCTTGGTAAAAAATCTAAACCCATTTCACTTCTCTGCTTCCATGTTTTATATAGAGTATCTTGGTACAGTGCCAGTAGGCAGATGAAAAGAAATGATGAAAAACAAAATCAGAAGTGACAGCCTTCAGGGTTAATTTTAATATGATAGCTGCTGAAGCATAGCAGAGTCTGTAGGCCTGTGCAAATGACATGTGTGCATTTTATTAGTTTGGATATGGCCTGTTGTAGAAATGCATTGGAGAGAGCTAAGGGAGACCTTACAGGTGACATTCACCTGTGGTCTGCTGGGGCTTGAAGATCAGTCCCAGCTGGCCACTATGTCTAGTTCTGTGCTTCCTGATAGGCATCCTCCAGAGATTGCACTAAGGAAACAAGGAGGAAGGGAAGCAATGAGTTGTGAAGGGTTAGTGAACATCTGCATGTATGCTCAGGGCTCCAGGGAAGCATGGCAAAGCAGGAGCTAGGAAAATTTGCGAGGCCAAGTGCTATTTTAGGTAGAAATGGTAAAATAGCATAGCATTAAGCCCTAGGACTTAAAGGCGAGTCCTTTTATATTGTAAAAATACTTGTTTGGTTTTTTAAAACTCATATTCTTTGAGGAATTTTTTCTTTTTATCATTCCAAGTAGGTGTCTTTCAAAAACCAAAGATAGGGATTTCTTAAGCATAAATGTAGCCTTATTCTGTACAGCAGTGGTTTTGAAACTTTTGTGTTGTTCAACAGAATCACCTTGAGGTATGTTAAACCTATACTGCTAAGTCCTACTCATAGAGTTTCTGATTTAGTAGATCTGGAGTGGCCTCAGAATGTGCATTTCTAATAAATTCCCAGATGCCACTGGTGCTGCTGCTGAACTGGAAACCATACTTTGAGAACCCCTGTTGTCATCTGGACATGGTGGCACACGCTGCTAATCCCAGCTACTCAGAAGTTGGGACAAGTTCAAGGGCAGTGCCTGTAACTTAGCAAGGCTCCATCTCAAAATAAGAAAAGGGAATGGGGATGTAGCTCAGTGATAGAGTGCCCCTGGGTTCAAGGAAAGAGAAGGGAAGGGAAAGGAACAGGAAGGAAAGGGAAGGAAAGGGAAGGAGGAGGGAGGGAAGGCAGGAAGTCTTCTGTCTATCTCATGTGGTTCTTGGTGTAACCTTAATGAAAATCAATGATCTGGGACCTGGAAGACCTGCAAGGTCCTGCCTTATACCTGGTTTTGAATCAGTCTTGGTGACTACTGTGTTTACAACTTCTATATTATAAAAATACAGAGAGAAGATACAATCATTGTCTTGGTTCCTCTTTTTTTTTGTGTGTGTGTGTGGTACTGGGTGTGTTGAACCCAGGGGCATTCTACCTCCAAGCTACACCCCCAGCCCTTTTTATTTTGAAACAGGGTCCCGCTAAGCTGCTGAGGCTGGCCTCAAACCTTCTATCCTCCAGTTTCAGCCTCCCAAGTACTGGGATTGCAGGTGTGTACCACCGCACCTGGCTGGTGGTCCCTCTAATTTAAAACAAACGAGCTGTCACACAAGGCAGTGCATAAGTTCCAAAAGAGAACTAAACCATGCAGCAAGAGATACAAGATACATAGTAATTTTTTTCCATAGTATTGGGGGTTGGACCCAGAGGCATTCTACCTCTGAGCTATACCCCCCGCCCTATTTTTTAATTTTATTTTGAAACGGTCTCACTAGGTTGATGAGAGTCTCTCTACTTGCTGAAGCTGTCCTCAAACCTGTGATCCTCCTGTCTTGGTCTTCCAAGTACTGGGATTACAAGCATGCACCACTGTGCCCGGCTTACATGAGTAATCTGAAAAGAGCTCATGGAGGAGCTATGTCTGGTTATATATCACTGTATAACGTACTATCCCAAAATTCAGTGGTTTGAAACGGAAACTAGCTGTTATCTTTCACAATTCTGAAGATATCCTGGGCTCAGCTGCATGGTTTTCTGTTCCACGTTTTAGGCTGGGACACCAGGTATTTTGAGGCTGCACTGAGCTGGATATCCAGAATAACACACTGCTATGTGTGGCAGTAGTTGGTGCTGCCTATTGGCTTGGAGTTGAGCTGAAGCTGTTCATTGGAGTATTTCAAGTCTCTTCCATATGGCTTCTCATAGCATGACAGCAGGGCTCTAAGATGGACCATACCAAGAATATAAATGTGGAATCTGAAGATTGTAAGGTCCAGGCTTAGAAGTTAGAATATTACTAACTACTACTGCATTCTCTTGGTCAAAACAAGTCAGAAGACAAGCCCAATTCAAGAGGGAAATGGAATGCCTGCGGGTGACAAACAGAACAAAAAATCTGTAGCCATCTTGAATCTACCACAAGCCGATTGAACAGGCCAGAGGATAAACAGAGTTTTGACAAACATAGCTTTCCTAAAGAAAGGGTATTCCAGGGGAAGAAATAGCAAGTCTTCAACTTGACTAAGGGAAGGATGGCTGAAGGAGAGGCCAGTAAAGACTGAATGGGATTCTATGACAGGGAACCCTGAAGAGCAGATGAAAGAGCTTGGGCTTAGATTAATAGACATTAAACAGTGTGGGCTGGTGTGGTGATGCATGCCTGTAATCCCAGGACTTGGGAGGCTGAGACAGGAAGATCGCAGGTTGGAGGACAGCCTCAGCAACATAGCAAAACTCTCATCACCCTAGTGAGACCCTGTTTCAAAATATAAAGTAGGGCTGGGGTGTAGCTTGGAGGTAGAATGCCCCCTGGGATCCATCCCCAGTACTACAAAACAAACAAACAAAAAAACCCACAGTGTGGAAGACCTTTTGGTGATTTTATTGGCATTGTGTGTACTTTGGGAATGACTCTCCAAGCTCCAAACTAATTCTATATACTACTTCCTATAAGCCCAATATTAATAGCTCTGGATTTGACTTCTCTTTTCTAAAATAGGAGAAGTAATGTTCATTCCTTAGGTGATTATAAATGATGCTGAGTAAGCATTTTGAAGGGTGAGTGAACTCAGTGCTGCAGGACTAGCCAAAATCAGAGTTTAGGGACATGAAGCTTGTGCCAGCCCTAGCCTGGCCTTTTCCTATTGCACTGAGGGTTGGTACTTAGTTTTGCCCTTGTCTTTTCCCCCACAGTAACCCTCCACTGAGTGAAGAGATGTTGCCTCCTGGGGAGTGGATGTGTCACCGGTGCACTGTTCGCCGAAAGGTAATAATGCTGCTTCCTGAAGGCTTTGCTCGGAATACCAGATCTAGAGCACTGATACTCTAGGGCTAAGATGGCCTGGCCCAGAAGGCATTTTCTACCCTTCTTGTCTTTTCCAGCCTGGAATCACCCTACTCTCCCCATGGTGACTGTTTGTAATCTAGTAAGGCCTAAAAATCCAAACATGGGCTGCTGAAATGGGCAGAAGAGGTATGTTAATTTACTGAGCCATGTTTAGTCACTAGTGACAGCAGTAGTCTGACCTTATTGACCTCCTAATAAGTGGCCTGACTATAACAGCCTTATATGACTAGAAGAAAAAAAAGTCCACTTCTTTATTTTGGGGGGGTACTGGCGATTGAACCCAGGGGCATTCTATCTCCGAGCTACACCCCCAGCCCCATTTTTTATTCTTTATTTTGAAACAGGATCTCACTAAGTTGCTGAGGGCCTCACTAAGTAGCTGAGGCTGTCCTTCAACCTGCAATCCTCCTGTCTCAGCCTCCCAAGTACTGAGATTACAAGGGTGTGCCAGCACACCCAGCTCACTTCTCTAATTTGATGGGAGAAGGATTTTTCTCTCACCACAAGGCAAATAAGTCAATGGTCTCCAGAGCCTTGGCCAGATATACTGGGGGAAAGGAATTTGAGCCCATTTGTACCCTGGTTGCCTAATCTCTTTTCAGCTACCCTTCCCTCAGCCTTGAAATTCAGTACTGGCTTTTAACAACATGGTTCATGCTGGGTATGGTGGTGCATGCCTGTAACCCAGTATTTAGGAGGCTGAGACAGGAGGATCACAGGTTCAAGATCAGCCTTAGCAATTTAGGAGACTCTCCAACCTAGCGAGACCCTGTTTCAAAACAAAAAATAAAAAAGGACTGGGGTTATAGCTCAGAGGTAGAATGCCTCTGGGTTCAATCCCCAGTAACACCCCACACACACACACATACACGTGGTTCATTATTTTCTGCTTTGAGAACTTTTGTGGAGGAAGGACTAAATTCTCCTTTACCCAAAAAGGAGGTAGGTGTGTTTCCACTCAGATTATGATTGACCCAACCTTTAAATTATAGGCCATAGATTAGAATTTGTTCGTGCCCCATGTCCATCAGCAAAACTAATTAAGGACCAAGCAACTTTTCCTTGTTGTGACATCACCACTGTTTTCCTGTCCCCTGAATATGATGTCACAATGGATGACGATTTCCTTGATTGCAGAAACAGGATGAGGAGATGACTCAGAGATTGTGGTTTATGTCTGTAACCATTTTTGGTCTTTAAAAAGAAGGTAAACAGGCAGACATTTTTTCCAGTATGAACACAAGGGTTCCTATTATTTTAAAAACCAAGCCAAAGTTGGGCGTGGTGGTAAATGCCTGTAATCCCAGTACTTGAGAGGATAAGACGGGAGGATCACAGGTTCGAGACCAGCCTCAGCAACTTAGCGAGACCCTGTTATAAAACAAAAAACAAAAAAGGCTGGGGGTGTAGCTCGGAGGTAGAATGCCCCTGGGTTTAATCTCTAGTACAAAAAAAAAAGGCAACCCAAAGCCAAGTCAACCATAGTCGTAGTTCAGTTTCTCCTAAAAATCCACAAACCAGACTACCTTCTAGCCTGTCTACCTTCTAAGATCCTTTCTATATGTTCCCCAGTTAGATTAGAAAAGGGCCAGTTAAAGACACCTGCCAACTAGGAGACCTTTGAAAAACTTGCCATGCAAAGAAGCTGGACCTGAAAGGGTTTGGAGGAGCTGAGGGAGAAGAGACGAAGCCAGGAAAGGAGGCCTGGAAAAGGAACTAATATTATGTTAGTGCCTATCATATGCCAAGTGTGTTTTACTCTGTTATCCCACCTAATCTGTGCAGCCACTAAGGGTGCCAGTATAGGTCTCCATTTTCAAAAGGAAGAAGGATGACAAATATAGAATAACTTTCCCAGGTACTCAAAGAAATTGATAGAGCCAAGATTTGAACCAAATTGTCTTATCCCAAAGTTCTATTACCTCTTCATCGGTTTTCTAGAAGCAGAGCTACTTGCAGAAGGTTCTGATATGTTTTTTCTAGCATAAGATGCTTCTCCTGAGATGCCACTCTGGCCTGCTTTCTTTCTTTGCCTACTGGTACCAAATCTGCCTTTCCACCATTACTCCCCTTTGGCCTCCTATATATATCCTGAAGTAGATTAAAATAATATGCCCTCTGGGTCTCATCAGCCTCCAATATTCAAGTCTTATCATGATCTCTAGTGAAAGCTAGGTCTTCCCCCAGCTCAAAGGATTCTCTTTTCTATATATATGACCCTCTTTGTTAGGTGGTCTCTACCATCTCTCCCAGAGGAGGAGAAGAAAGGTTTTACTGGTCTTGCTTTGCAGACGGAGAAATTTCGGCTCATCAGCCCGAGTTACCCAATGTCAGAGGGAATCAGTAGCAGAACTGGGACAAGATCCCACATCTCCTGACTAGAGACCAATGTTAAATCTTCCCTTGGCCACTCTATTTGGAGTCCTGGAAGAAAATGTATTATGTCGTCCATTCCTACTGAATATCCTTAAGCTTTTTCTGTTTCCCTATCTTCTAAGTGTCACTTTCAACATTCTAGTTAAAATTGAAACACTGAACTCTTGAACACATGGTCGCTGTATCATTCCCCTCCACATGCCATCCCTCTACCTTGTAGCACAGTTACCTTCTATGTCAGCACCCAACCTCCCTGAAACGGGAGCTCTACTAGCCTATCTCACCTTTTACTTTTGTATACCTTCTCTATTTTGAGCAAAGTTTTTAAAACCATTCAGAAGGTCAGGATGTTCCAAGGCAAACTACAATGATCTTACTGATTCTCACTCTGTAAATTATTTAACCCTTTGCCTTGTACTTTGTATAGAGATGTTATGTGTCATATGATGAGTTAGAGTTAATGATATATAATTTGTATAATAGTTTCTAACTTCACATGCTTTTTGGTGGTTTCCTGCTTCAATAGTTTTCTCAGGCCAGGCGTGGTGGCACATGCTTGTAATCCCAGTCTTGTAATCCCAGTACTTTGAGAGGCAGAGACCAGAGGATCCGGGTTCGCAGCCAGCCTCAGCTCTCTCTCTCTCTCTCTCCCTGCCTCTCTCTCTCTCTCTCTCTCTCTCTCTCTCTCTCTCTCCTTAGTGAGGCCCTCCGCCACTTCGTGAGCCCCGGTTTCAAAATA
>PVJS01043301.1:0-17123 GCA_004027185.1 Glis glis | reverse complement strand
AAATAAATAAATAAATAAAATAAAATAAATTTAACTGGGCACCATACATTTTTATTTGTTAAATCTCACAACCTTAATGTCTTCTTAACTATTCAAGGGGAAATAAAGATTTATATGATAGGGATTTCTTAAAACATAGTAAGAGGTTTTCCATTGAGAAGGACAAAAGTATACTTCTTCCCAAGACTTTTCCATAGTCACAGGACGGTAATTCTGTGATCAGGAGAAAGTAGTTTCTGGCATTAAATCTACATTCAATTTATTAACCATATTTTCCCCTCTAACTTAATTGTCCCACTAGTTTGAGAGACTTCTTTTATTTCTAAAATAAACTTATATTTTATCTCTAACATAAACCTTTTTTTCTAATAAGGAAGACCTCATTCCTAATCTTGAGGAAGGAATTTCACTGTTGCAGATATAAACACATTCAGAGTATGTGTACACTGCAACAAATATCCCCAAAAGTTCTGTTATAAAATTCTCCCTACATGACATTCACTGCTCTGTATTTTAGTGTCCCTGATTCGCTTTCTTTCTTTTCCTTTTTATTTTTTTGTGGTACTGGCAATTGAACCCAGGGGCATTCTACCTCTGAGCTACACCCCCAGCCCTGGTTTTTATTCTTTTTTTTTTTTTTTGAAACAAGGTCCCACTAAGTTGTAGAGGGTCTCACTAAGAAGCTGAGGTTGGCCACGATCCTGCGATCCTCCTGTTTCAGCCTCCCAAGTACTGGGATTACAAGCATACCACACCTGACCTGATTCACTTTTTGACTAAGAATATTTGGGAATCTCTTCTGGCATTTGTACAGAAAAAGGTGATTTTTAAAATACTTGTGTTGGTGCATTATAGTCTCACATCACAATGTAGTTCATAGTCATGGTGACATACATGCACACAGCACTTGGTAGGCTTCCTCCTGGCTCCCTCCTCACTTCCCCTCTTCCCCATACAGGGTATCGAGATTAGCATTGTTATTCTCACATAATTCATTTTCTCATAATGTCAATGGAATTGAATCCCTCATTTATTTCCCCCTCCCCCACCCTAGACAACCTCTCTGAATCCACTGCTGTTTCTCCTCCATTATCTGATGTCCCTCTGGTATCCTGATTACTCCCTAGCTTCCACATATGAGAGAAACATGACCCTTCACTTTCTGTGACTGACTAATCTCACTTAACATAATGCTCCCCAGGTCTATTCATTTTCCTGAAAATGACACAATTTTGTTCTTCTTTATTGCTGAGTAGAATTCCATTGTGTGTATAACCCATAAATTTGTAATCCATTCATCTGTAGATGGACACCTAGGTTGATTCTATACTTTGGCTATTGTGAATTGTGCTGCTATAAAAATGGATATACATACATTACAATAATATTCTGAATTCAGTCCTTTTGGACAGATACTCAGGAGTGGTATAGCTGGACCATATGGTGAATCCATTCCCAATTTTCTGAGGAATCTATACACTGATCTCTATAGCAGCTGTAGTAATTTGCTATCCCACCAACCGTATAGGAAAGTTCCTATTTCCCCACATCCTCGCCAGTATTTATTGTTGTTTGACTCTTGTGGAGGGTGAGAGCCAATAATTTAATTTCATTTTTCTAGAAATGGATAATGAGTTTTCCCAACACCATTTGTTGAAAAGGCTGTCTTTTCTCCAATGTATGTACTTGGCACCTTGGTTGAAAACCAATTGGCTATAAATGTATAGATTTGTTTCTGTATCTTTTATTCTGTTCCATTGTTCTATGTTTCTGTTTTTTCTTTTTTCTTTCTTTTTTTTTTTTTGCTAATACCAAGCTGTCTTTATTACTATAGCTCCACAGTATAATTTGAAGGCAGCAATTTTGATGCCTCCTGCATGGTTCTTATTGCTGAGAATTGCTTTGTCTATTCTGGATCTTTTGTTTCTCCTCAGAAATTTAGGACAGATTTTTCTAAGTCTGTAAATTAGTTGGCTAAGGGTTCATCAATCTTGTTAATCTTTCCAAAGAGCCAGCTTTTTGTCTTGTTGATCTTTTATATTGTTTTGTTCTCTATTTCATTGATTCTGCTCTGATCCCCATGTATTTATGTAATTTCTTTTCGTCTTCCTGTTATTGATTTCTACTTTCCATTATGATCTGAAAAGATGCAAGGAATTATATTACATTTTTTTGAATTTGCTGGTACTTGCTTTGTGGCCCAGAATGTGGTCTATTTTGGAGGAGGCTCAATGTGCAGTTGAGAAGAATGTATATTCAGCTGTTGTTGGTTGGAATATCTGTGTGTGTCTATTAGGTCCATCTGGTTTATAGTGTTCTTTAGGTCTGAAGAGTCTTTACTCTTTTGCCTGGAAGACTGAGCTGTGTGTGGAAGTCTCCCAATATTTGGGACTATTTGAGACCTCATGTCTTGAAGAGGTTATTTTATAAAGGTGGGTGTGTCTACATTTGGGGCATAAATGTTTACTATTATTACATCTTCTTGTTAGATTGTTTCATTAGTAAGAAGTGACCTGCTTTGTCTCTTCTGATAAGTTTTAGCTTAAAGTCTGCTTTGTTGGATATGAGCATTGCTACCCATGCTTGTTTAAGGTTTCCATTTGCATTTTGTCCCATTCTTTCACCTTTAGCCTATGGATATCTTTACCTGTAAGGTGAGTTTCTTGAAAATAGCATATAGTTGGATTATGGATAGGTGGATAGCATATAGGTGGATTATTCTTTAATCCACATTGCCAGTCTATACCTTTTAATTGGGAAGATTAGATCTTTGACAGTAAATGTTATTGAGAGATGACCTTTGTTTCCTGTCATTTTGAGTTATATTTTCTGTTGACTGTAGTGTTATCGATCTTTCATTAAGTTGCCCATCTGGTGGAATTTGCCCCTTCTTTGGTTCTGGTATTTATTTATTTTTTCTTCTTTGAGTTTTGAGTATTTTCTCTGAATGCTGGCTTGTGTTCATGAATTCTTTTAGTTTCTGCTTGTCTTGGAAGGTTTGCATTTCTCTATCAATTTTGAATGATATCTTTGCTGGAAATAGCAGTCTTGGTTGGAAGTTGTTTTCTTCCAGGGACTGGAGTATAGGAGGGCTTTCATGACTTGGGTTTAGTAGTCTGGAGTGATTCTTATTGTTTTGCCCCTGAATGTCACCTGTTCATTTGCTTTTGGTGCATTTAAAATTATTTCTCTGGCCTCTGTTAATAATTTTAATTATTATGTGGCGTGGAGAAGTTCTTCTTTGATCTTGTTTTGTTGGAGTTCTGAATGTCTCCTGTATGTGGATGTCCATGGACCTACCTCCTACAGTGTACACCACCTCTCAATAATGACATCAAATTATTAAACTATTTTAGTAGATTAATCCACTGATGAGGTTAGAGACCTTATTATCTAATTACCTTGCCCAAATCCCCAACTCCAAACATTTCTGCATTGGGGACTAAACCTTTAACACACAACTTTTGGGGATGCTTCATATCCAAATCACAACAAATACTAATCACTACTACCTACTAATCACTACTACCATATTTGATAAAGAATGCAAAGGCAAATTTTTTGGACTTCAGTGGAAGAAAATGGTCTCTTAAAAGTTCTTTGCTTTAAAATAATCTAACAACTGGGCATGGTAGCGGACACTTGTAATCCCAGTACTTGTGAGGCTGAGACAGGAGAATGACAGGTTTGAAGTCAGCCTTGACAATTTAGAGAGACTCTCAGAGACCTAGCAAGGCCCTGTTTCAAACTGAAAAATAACATAGGACTGAGGTAGAATTCTCCTGGGTTCAATCCATAGTATCACAAAAATAAAATAAAATGAAATAATCTAACAACAGTAATAACACATGTATGTAAACCTCATTTTTACTTTTTGTTGATAGATACCATTTTTAATTTTTGATCTTATAAAATTCCTCAAAGCAAGAAAGCAGATTTTTATTTTTGTGGTACTGGGGATTGAACACAGGGACATTATACCTCTGAGCGACACCCCACCCCTTTTATTTTTTTTATTTTTAAACAGGGTTGCACTAAGTTGCTAAGTCTAGCCTCAAACCTGCAATCCTCCTGTCACACAGCCTTCCAAGTACTGGGATTACAGGCATGCATCACAACGCTAGGAAAGCAGGGTTTTTTTTTTTGTTTGTTTGCTTGTTTTTTTTTTAATAAATAATGTTTGGATGGGAAGAGAAAGGTGGTAGGCTGCCAAAAAGTAGAGTAGTACACGACAGATTACTTCCATTAATTCTTAATATTTGATTATTTAGCTTGTGTTGTATTACTTTAAAAAAGAAATAAATAATTATTAAAATTTCATACAATACAGAAAATTGGTATTAAAAAAGTAACAGAGCCAGGCGTGGTGGCGCACGCTTGTAATCCCAATACTTGGAGGATCGCAGGTTCAAGGACAGTCTTAGTAAGTAGTGAGACTCTCATCAACCTAGAGAAACCCTGTCTCCAAATAAAAATAAAATAGGGCTGGGAGTATAGCTCGGAGGTAGAACATCCCTGGGGTTCAATCCCCAGTACCACAAACACACAAAAAAGTAACAGTCCTCTGCTCCCACCCTTCAATCCCAGTCCAAAGAGATAATAGTGCGATACTTCGGTATGTGTTCTTGTAGAATACTCACTATGAATGCATAAATAATCCACATCACAGTACAATTTTAAAAATTTATTTTAAAAGTGTTAATCTAGAAGATTTATAGCTTTTTAAAATCTAAAGATGTTGCATTATAAATGTCTGCAGGCAAGTTCAGAAGTATCTACCTTACTCTCCTAAATTGCTACATTTTTATAACATTTACATAATTTTATAACATAATTTTTTAGGGCTGGTAATGTAGTTCATTGGTTAAATTTGTGCTTTACAGGCGCAAACTTAATCCCTAGCACCTAGCACCAAACTTGATCCCTAGCACCACAAAAATAATTTAAAATGAAACAAATCATACTTAAAGCAAACTTAAACAACATTAAAAATGTACTTGCTATGTCATAATCAATTAACTATTCCATTACTGGTGGAGAATTAAGTTGCTTCCAGTTTTTTTTTTAACTGATGAAAAATATTGCCACAGTGAACATGTTTTTATGCATGGTTTGGAATAATTGTGAAAGTAGTTGATTAATTTTAAAAGCCTGAGTGGTTCATGTCGATGTTCAAATATAGTCAGAACATACCTTGAATAGCTGATGCTCAGTTCTCCCTCAGATGTTTTAATCCCATTATGTGTAGGCATCGGTAGCAGGTAAAGTGGACCGTTTTTGTTCCTCTTTCATACCTGGGAACAAGATGAAATGATATTTTGGGATCATTAATGAGTGTGGTCTGTATCTTATGCAGCATCATTTAATACACACACACATGCACACGCACACGTACAAGCGCACGCATATATACACATATCTGCATGCAAAACACACTTCTCTTCTCCACTCCGGAAGACTTAACCATAGCTCATAGGGGAAGAAGTTCACTCCTGCTTTGCAAAAACCAGGATACACCAAGGGATGTTTGCATGTATTTATGTATTACTTTGAATCTCACGACTATGCATGAAAGATCACAATCATAAATACATCCTTTACTACGGTCTCTCTTTGGTGTTAAAGACCAATTTATAAACCACACTAACACTTCTTTTTTAATGTTTTTATTGGTGCATCGTAGTCTCACATCACAATGAGTATCAGTTTGGTGTTAACATACATGCACACCTCTTGGTGTCCCTCCCCCCCCCCGCCTCCCCCACACTAACACTTCTTAAAATCCTCTTTCCCTGTTCCTCTTACTCTGAATAACTCAGATCTTGAAGCTTTAATCCACATTCCCCCGCGGACTCCTTGACCCCTGCCTACCTGGAACCTTGTTTTTCTCGAGTTCACTGTTCCATTTGTAAGAACAAAATTTTCACTTTTCCTGCTGCAAATCCTTATCTGCTCTTCTCTAGTTTTCTACCATCCCACAGTCACACACTTCTCAAAGTTATCTTGAGCTGACAAATAAGAATGAGACTGTTCTGAGAGTTTACCTCAGTTAATTCTGATACCAAGTTTATGCTCATTCTGCCAATGATGACTCTATGGTATAGAGATGTTAAATGTGTTGCCCAAAGTTACACAGCTAGTAAGTGGTTAAGTCTGGAATTTGAATTTAGGTTGTCTGCATGAAAGAGTAAAAGCTATTAAACACTCTTCTGACTTTTTGTTTGTGCAAGACACACATCTTGTTCACTGGGTCTGATTTCACCTCATTACACTTTGTGCATCAGTTCTCTTTCAGTTGCAGGTAACAGAAACATGCAATTCAAATTGCACAAGGAGGGGGGAAAAAGAATGTAATGGTTCACGAACTAAAAAATGGCCTGTGGTAGGGATGGTTTTCAAGCACAGCTTAATTTCAGGTTCAAACGGTTCCACCAGATGTCCCGTCTCTATGAAATTTTGCCATCTTTGATATGTTGGCTTTATTTTTAGCCTTTAAGTTCAAGTCCAGCTGGAAGGAGAGGGTCTCTTTTTAGCTAGCTCTTACCAAACCAAAGTTCTCTTAGTTACTATATTGAGACGAACTTTGGGCAGAATAGTGGAAGGCCAAATTCTCAAAGGAAACCCAGAGTTGTTGCCAGAGAAGGGAGAAAAATGATGAGTCCCGTTACAATTCTCACCAATATTTCAACTGCAACTCATGTTTGTTGATCCAATAGTTGTGCCTCCTGACTTCCTCATTTTCATACCAACAGTGTATGACTTTGACAAAGGACTTACTGAGTTTTTTTCCTTTGCCCAAATTTCTGCCAGCCTGGTAGATTTCATTGATCACAAAGATGACCATCCCATAGTATAGTTACATATTTCCTTGAGTTACTGTTTAAATAACTCTGTAAACTGTATGCACACATGACTTTTCCCACCAGACCACCTCTTCCTTGAGGTAGCATAACAGCTACTAAATACATGTTTGCTAAAAATGTACTAATTTATTGTGTTTTTTTGGCAAAACATGCCATCCTGGAACCGTAGCGGAGAAAACAGACAGTTGAGTGAATTGGGACATACAGTGATGAAATTCATGCTACAATGACCTGAAAATGAGGAACCTAACCCAAATCAAGGCAAAGATCAGGAGGGGGAGCATAGCTTAGTTGTCTAAACGTGAGCTTTTGAAATGGATGGACTTGGAGCTGGGTGTGGTGGCACATGCCTGGAATTCCAGTACTTGGGAGGCTGAGACAGGAGGCCAGCTTCAGCAATGACCCACTTTCTTTTTTTTTTTTAATAAATATATCTTTACTGGTGCATTGTATCACATGGCATAATGAGGCTCAGAATGATAGGAACATACAAGAACACAGCGCTAGGTGATCTTTGCATATCCCACACCACTGCTCCCCTTCCCGGTTCATGATATTGAGATTGGCATGAATAATTTTGTATATGTATATTTCATCATGTGAAGTGTTAACTTGGTCACATCGCTCTCTGTCCCACCACTTCCATTGTTACACTAAGGTTTCTCTATCTTTATTTTTTCGGGGAGGCAGGGGTGTAATGCTCGGATGTAGAATGACCCTGGGTTCCATCCCAGTACAGAGAGAGAGAGAGAAAAAAGAGAGAGAGAGAGTGAGAGAGAGAGAGACAGACAGACAGACAGACACTTGAGTGTATGCCTCAGATCTCTTAGCCTGTGCAAAATCAAAATTGAAAAATTATCTCAGCTATTGGATAGTTCTTTATTCTGCTTTAAAAAGTATCCAGGGAAAGAAATTCATTGTTTCATCTTGGTAATTGTTCCCAAGTCTAAACATTGTTACCATCAGAAAGGTCCTGACAAACATAGATTTTTTAAAAAATGCTTGCATACATATCATCTCTGGCATTGGGGAGAAAAACTAAAGTTTTGACTCAAAATATATAGTTAAAACCTATAATGGTGCTATGTTTAAATTTCTTTCATAGAATTCGGGTCTCTTACTCTTACACCTCCTTCTTTTTCACGGTAAGTCATTTGGAGGATTACTCTGATCAGACACTTTCCTCAGCTCTTTGTTCCCTGTTGGTCAAACACATGAAGGACCCAGCCTATGCTTTTATCAAATGTTTTAATTTATTTTAATACAATTGTCTATTGGTATGTAAGTGTAGCTTAGATCTCATGTGAAGTTTATCAACAGGAAATTCTGATCATAGGAAGGACTTAAATTCATGAGCATGCACATAAAATAACGTCCAATGATATATCCTCATTTTATTTTTAACATATGAAATCAAAAGAACCCAGATCTAAAAAGTGAAATTTAGCCTATTCTCAATATCTGTACTTTCTTAAACATGGCAAAATCTATTACCAGAGAAGGACCTCTGTTGATTTATAACGATGCACATATGCCAGGATCTGTAAACATGGATTGTAGAATCACATGCATTGGATTTAAAAATTATTTCAGGGAAGCAATTCCTTATTTTTACTGTCTTGCTCTATTTTTCAATAATACTGAATAAACTGCACTTTTCCTAATATAATTCATAGGTCAATGCTATATCAATCCACTTTTAGTTCTTTACATTAGGACAGGATAATAAATAATAGGGCTGAGAGAAAAGAATACGAACCATCAGCGGCTCCGTGTTGGCAGGGAGGGCTATTTATTTCTCATTGTTAAACATCACGGTTGAAATCTGCCAACCAGCTTGCGGGTCAACTATAAAAGTGTCAATAAATATGAAACCTAGACCTCATGCTGGAGAACAGTGGAGAATAATCAGAAAACAATCATTTCCTTGGCTGAGATAATTAGACACTTACAGAGACATAATCATTTCACCTGGTTTTCTTTCATAGCTCCAAGTTCAAGGATAACATTCCTCCCTCACTGTGGAGATAATACCGGCTTTGTAATAACTTTAGCCTGGGACTCCATAATAGGATTAAAAAGGTATGAAATTTGTTTAGTTGAACAGCATGTACCGAGTTTGCACTGTGAATAGAGATCTTTACAGGAGGCTAGAAGAATTTGCTTAAGAAGTGGAGAAAATAAAGAAGGAGGGGAGAGAATCAGCCAGGACACAGTGGAGACTAGGGCCAGTCTTGAGGAAGGGACTGAACTTAAACAGAGCCAGAGAGTCCTGAGAAATTCTTTCTCATATAATGAAACCATGTCCATGTCCCAGATCTTCCTCCAGCCATGCTTTTTGTTCTGGCTTTTTTCATTCCAAACTTCAAAAAAACCTCCATTTCCTGACTCCCTGCTATTATTCCCTTTTTTTTCTCAGCCTCTATAGAAAATTGGAATTACAATCAGGCACACAAAGATAATTTGAAGCTAAATGAAAAAATGTAGCAATCTGTGATTTCTTCCTCTTCACCTGTCAACCACATCACACACAAATATTAATTGTATAATTTAATGTGGTTTTATTTTTAGATTTTTGTATGGCTCTTTGCATAAGAAATTTGCAAATCAAATTATTGTTCTTTTAGGCTTTGTTACCAAATTTTGGGCTTAAAATTTCTAACTGCCACAAATCGATCTTTCTTATTTATTTATATATTTATTTATTTACACTGGGGATTGAACCCAGGGGCATTCTATCTCCCAGCTATACCCCCAGCTTTTTTTTAACTCTTTATTTTGAGATAGGGTCTTCCTAAGTTGCTGACACTGGCCTCAAACCTGCAATCCTTCTGTCTCAGCCTTCCAAGTGCTGAGATTAAAGTGTAACCCTGTCCAGCTTGATTCTTTAAATAAAGAGTATTTGTCAACTATATTGCCATATTTGATTTTGTTTTTATGTCCACATAGTTAATATAAATACAAGTCAGGAAAATATTGATAGGTGTTAGTCATTAATTAGTTGTTTAGACAATATACATAATAATGTAATTGGTCATATGAGACTACACTTGAAAATGTGGTTACTGGCCCATACAATGCACTCCCACTCACGGAGATTCACAACATGGGGATTGCTGCAGATGCTGTTCTGGTGGCTTGGTCTTGATCTAAAAGACAGAGGGTAGGAATTCCTGTAATAGAGCAGGAGATCCCCTCTATGGTTTCTAGGATTGCCCCTGGTTCAATAAAACTTATAATTGTTTATAGGAAGGAATATATCTTCGATCTCATCATAGGAAACCAGGCTTTAAGGACTGATACACTGTGTTGTGCTAACATATTGACATTATAAATGAAACGAAATGTTGGAGTAGAAAAGTCCATAGAGCCCATCTAGTCCGTCTTGCTATGTGACACAGGAATCCCTCATTGCTTCCAGCTGTGGGTCGTAACTCATTTCAAGACCTTTTTGAGAATCTGATGAAAAGTATGGGCTCTTGCCCCCCAAGACATGCACATACAATATGAAATGTTACACTCAAACAATATATCTGAATCTATGTTGTCATTTATTCATTAATTAAGCAAATATTGATTGAGTGTCCAGTGTGTGTGTAACCAGGTATCCACACAGACATCAGGACACACATAACTGGTACACACACAGACATCATCACGCTTTATATTCTGTTGTTCACATTGCTGATTTTTCCCTGGTGTAAATTTAATGTTTTGAAAATAATTAACCATTGAAACATGCCACCTTTGACAAACTGTGAACTGTAAAAATAAGAGCTATGTATATCTGCTAGGAGAGGCTCCTTTCTCAATATGAGAAGCCATCTGCTCAGTGTAACACATCTGGTCAAATGCATTTGTGATCAGGCTACTGATCACAAGTTCGACTTGCCTGCCAGCATTGGTATGGCAACGTCTTATAGGGTTATTGTGGGGATCACATGAGTTGTCCTAGACAAAACTCTCAGCAGACTAACTGGTATGACCTTAATACTGACAGGTTATAAAGTCCCTTTAAATATGGACTAGCATATTTGAAGTTTAAAAATGATTCAAGCCAATGGATTGCATATATAAAATAAAATTTATATTTATAAATTCATATTTTTAAAATTCACTTTTTTCTTTTGCCAGAAAAAAGGAGGCTAGTTTAAAAGTATGTTTCTCAAGTTCCACATTTAATTATGGTCCTATCCTGTCAGACTTACCCACACTATGTTTTACTTAATGATTTTTGTATACTGAGAACCTCAATGAATAAAATAAAATCCACTTTGAAAATAGTTTGACCAGACATGTCTTTTAATTATCAACTCGTAAGGTGCAATATCTTGACTTTACCAATTTAAGGTGTTCTATAATTGATCACTCAAACATGCCCCATCCTGTTAGTTCCCGGAGTTCAGCTTCTGTAACCATGAAGAGAAATTAGAACCCAGGGCCATTCTACCTCCGAGCTATACCGCCAGCCCTATTTTCTATTCTTTATTTTGAAACAGGGTCTCACTAAGTTGTGGAGGGCCTCACTAAGAAGCTGAGGCTGGCTGCAAACCTGCACTTCTCCTTTCTCAGCCTCCCAAGTACTGGGATTACAAGCGTGCGCCACCATGCCTGGCCAAACAGAACATATATTTAATTGCATTTGCTGAAGGTTACCTTAGTGATAACTTTTCTTCCCCATTTAATGTTATATGGCTGTGAAATGTGATAGTGGAATACATCTGAAATTGATAATTATCTCACATCATAATATGTGAGCTAGGGCCCTTATTTTGTGGGACATTTTCTTCACCTTTAATTTGGAATCCTTATTCTATTCTAACCTGTAATATGGCTTAAGTTTTGTAAAGGCATTTTCTAGACTTACAAGTAGCATATTGCTGACAAGTTAGAGTGTATTAACTGTTTAAATCAACATGATTTAAGTTTAAGAGCTTTTTCCTCTCTCTCTGTTCTTTACCGAGTGAAAATGCCTGACATTTTTTGGGTGCTACTTTTTAAATTTAACATATGATTTGTCATGTATAAATTGCCTCCTAATTTCTGCCTATGCAACAAGGCACCATTTTGAATAGTTAGAAATCTGCAGCAAATGCAAATCCCTGATATTGATCCTCTGTTTTGAATTAGCTTAGACAGCCTTCCCATGAAACCCATGATTCCATAGTACTGAATAGGAAGAAACCCAGGAGAGGGAGACAAAACATTTTATTAGTCCTGGAAAGACTAATAAAGAACCAGACAATCAAAACTTTTCTAGTATGGGCATGTAAAAGTTTCATAATCACACTGTGAAATTTTGCATTGGCAGATTGTTCAAGGCGTGGTTCCCTAATCAGCATGTGCCAGGTTGGCAACCAGGAGCATCTGTTTGGAAATACAACCCATAAAAATACTAGACCGAAGCCCAAGGCTAAACTGACACAGAGGTGTTCTCAAACCAAATTATGGCAGAGAATATGAAGATTAGGGTTGTGATAATGCAAAACAAGATTAGCCACCACAAAATTATGGTCATTAGGGCTAAAGTCTACCTTCTACCTGATACAAAGTTTTTCATATAGTGCAGCATCTTACAGCACTGAAAGCTGAAATGTCTATCATATGCACAAGAAAACATGTAATGGAATAAACTTGTGGGTTTACTAGGGCAATTTGAAAGTGCACTTTGTATTAATGTGTTTTATTGTGGTTAAAAAACACATAACATAAACTTACCATAGTAACCATTTTGAAGTGAACAGTATAGTTGTATTGACTGAGTATCTTGTTGTGCAACAGGTATCTAGAACTTTCTCATATTGCAAAACTAAATCTTTATACATATCGAATGATAACGCTCTTTCCCCCTCTCTCCTGGGCCCCTGGAAACCAGCCTTCTATGTTTTAGAAGACTACTTTATAAATCCCATATAAGGGGACTCATACAAGTTTTGTGTTTTTGTGACTGGCTTATTTCACTTAACACAATGTCTTCAAGTTTCATCAATACGGTAACACGCAATGGGATTTATTTTCATTTCTAAAGATGAATAATCTGGCTATTGTGAATGATGCTGTAATGAACACAGGTGGGAAAATACTTCCTTGAGATAGGTTTTTAATTCATTTGTGGATATATATACATCTCTCTCTCTCTCTCTCTCTCATATATATATATACGTATACATACATACGTATATATATGTATATATACGTATATATGTATATATATGTATATATATATATGTGTATATATATACATATATATATATGTTTATGTATATATATCCAGAAGTGGGATTGCTGGATCACAAAGTAATTCTATATTTAGTTTTTAGAAACTTCCATACTATTTTTATATTTTTATTAGTGCATCATAATTATATATCAAAATGAGATGGATATTAACCACTTATCAGTCAAGTGTTTTACACATATTTTCTCCCATTCCAGAGATTGCCTTTTTACTGATTTTTTTGTGTGATTATTGTCTTTTTAGAAGATGCTGCTGCCTGTTTGTACAGCTATGGATTTTCTTATTGAATACATGTTATCTATCAATAGGGATTGAACCTAGGGTCATTCTACCTCTGAGCTTCACCGCCAGTCCTTTTTGTATTTTAAAACAGGGGCTCACTAAGTTGCTGAGGCTGACCTTGAACCCACAATCCTCCTATCTTAGCCTCCCAAGTACTGGGATTACAGGCGTGTGCCACCATACCCAGCTGACTTGTTTTAATTCTTGAAAAATCTTTCTTCTTCCAGTACTGGCCTCCGAAGACTCCTCCTGTAATATTCCCTCCTTCTCTTAGTGCTTTGTGCAATTTCTTCCTGAGACTGTCATCAGTGCAGTTTTCTCAGAAAACCACAAGACACTGTAAATTAATGAATTAATAGGAAAAGAGTGCAATATTTTTTTTTTTTTGCGGTACCGGGGATTGAACCCAGGGGCGTTCTACCTCCGTGCTACACCCCCGGCCCTATTTTTTTATACTTTTATTTTGAAACTGGGTCTCACGAAGTTGCGGAGGGCCTCACTAAGGAGAGAGAGAGAGAGACAGGGAGAGAGAGTGAGAGAGCTGAGGCTGGCTGCGAACCCGGATCCTCTGGTCTCTGCGCCTCCCAAAGTGCTGGAATTACAAGCGTGTGCCACCACGCCCGCCCAAGGGCAATTTCTTTTGTGTTTCAGTGTCATCATAATAGGCTGATCCTATCGATAGAAAAGTTTTATCTAAAACCTCTTCTCTCCCCATCCCATTTGGATATATATTTTCTGGAATTGAGTAGAGATGAATCATAGATAGTACTAAAATAATATCTCCACAATTTGACCACAAGCAAGATAATATCACCTGAAATTTCTCTGGCAGGAATAATAAAGCAGCAAACAACCATCTTTAATGAAAATAATTGCTGATGTTAATAATTTGGATTCACTCTTTTATCTTGCATTTTGATGCACTACCTCCAGATAGTTATATTAAATGTATCTTGAAATTAATACTTTTCTATATGCAATAGAATAGAAGTTATTTAATAATTAAGGTAGCCTGGCTTTTATTCATTAGTGTCTGCTTATTACTGACTCTTAAATTATTACTTTAGTGATTTGTATCAGTTTCCTGTTGCTGTAACAAGTTATCACAAATTTAGATGCTTAAAACAAACATGTTCATAATGTGACAATTCTGGAGGTTCACAATGGAAATTCTGTGGGTTTACAATGAGGAAGAAGGGTTGCATTCCTCTGGAAATACTAGGAGAAAATCTGGTTCATTTCCTTTTCTATCCTGTAGAAGTCGCCTACATACTTTAGCTTGTGGCCCATTCCTTCCTCTTCAAAGCCAGGTGTGCAGCCTCTTCCAATCTTTCTCCTCATAGAAGATGATAGCATAGGGGCCCCCAAGATCCTTACATTTCCACATCTACAAAGTTCCATGTAAAGCAACCTATTCACATACTCCAACAACTAAGACATTTTTAAAACAAGTAATTTTAACTCATGCTGCAATACCTTATCTATGACCTTATCAATGCCTCTTTGCAGACATATTTGTGCTGTTCTCTAAAGAAACTCTCTGAGACTGGAGGAGATGAGACATAGGATATGTGCATTCATAAAGTTAACAAATGCCACAAAATTGCTCTGCAAAGTGACTGCAACAATACAAGCATTTTGGGGAGTTTCTTTTCTCCCTTAGGCTCAGCAGCATTTGACATTATTATACCTTTTTTTCCTAATAAGATTGTTTAAGAAAATGGTATCTCAGCCAGGCACAGTGGTACATGCCTGTAATCCCAGTACTGAGACAGGAGGATTGCAGGTTTGAGGGCCGCCTCAGCAACTAAGAGACCCTATTTCAGAATTAAAAGGTCGGGGAGTGTCACTCAGAGGTAGAATGCACCTGGGTTCAGTCTTCAGTGCCAAATAAATAAATAAAAATGGGTAAAAAAATCTCTCCTATCTCCTGAGTGTTATGGATTTGTACATTTAATAAATGCATTTTCTCTCCTTTTTAGTAATTAATGGGAAGTTTATTCTTGAACTAAAAGAGCTAAGGAGAGCTTTAATGCTTCTTTGTTGTTATTTTTCAAAGGTATGCATGGCACTTGCCTAAAATAAACCATGTGGCAAATACCTAATTCCCCTCCGAAATAGCCCTTCAGCAGTTTTACTTTATTAAAATCACATGGTATCGCTTCTGTTGTCATGCTTTCGGCTAGAACTCCTATATGGACTGGAAGGGAAGCTGGGAAGTGAGTCTAGCTGGGTGCCCAGGAAGGAGAGGGGAGAGGTAGAGCCACCAGTATCACTATGGCCGTCATAGAGCACAACTAAATTTGAGTCTCCTGCCTACAAAACCTAAGTTTTTAAAATGATAACATAATGCCTTTGGTTACTGAATGCATAACCAGAACTAGAAATTAGTTTTGATGAAGAATAAATGCCATCTACTGACTTCTCAGGAAAGTACTTGCCATAATGAGACCGACTCAGAGTTCATTATTGGAGAGAGAACTGCCAATCTCTCTTCCAATTGCTCAAATCCCCAGTCCTATGCATTATTGCCATTTGATTTTCAGGTCTCCTGTATCCAAGACCTGAGCTGGAGCCCTATCCTAACCCAAGGTTACAAGCTTAAGTTTCTCCTTTGGCTTCTATTCAAGGTGCCCCATTGCTTTCCTCTGCTGGAGGGAATGTTGTTGCTTCCAAATAGAACTCCAAGGGCTCCTTCTTTGCCTGAACTGTGACTGGAGGTTGCCAAGGCCATATGGAAGTGTGCCTCTGTCACCAAGGTGTGGGCATGGCTCCTTCCAAATCTCTCCTAGTGGGCAGGTTTCCAGCCATGCCTCTGTGTTACGTTTTGAATCGACAGCTAGACTCTGCTGGCAAGTCCTAGTATAATGACAAAAATCTAGCCTTGAAAACCTGACCTTAAATCGAGTTGGGAAAAGTTCTTTCAAAGTAATTCTTGATTTACATGCCATCATGTAAATCAAGCAATCTTTGAAACACATCACCCATAGAATGCTATAATGCCCTCTCTGACACCACCACCCTGATCTCTGCTAGCTCTTTTGTTTAGCAGAAGATACACAACCATCACCTATGTTTATGAAGTACCTGAATGAAAAGAAAAATCTCCATCAATATATTCTGAATTACTGATATTCATGAACCAATATGTTACCAAACTGGCTATGTATTCTTTCGAATGTTTAACTCGCTTTTTAGTCAATCTACTGCTTATACAGTTATATTTGTCATTTAGCTTTCTGGCATTGTAATGAGCATCTTGAGTCTCTTCTACAGTACTTTACTGAGTGACTATAAAAAATGAGAAATGCCCCTAAGATGTGAACATTTTGTATTTGTTTTTATGTCTCCATCATCACCAGCATGAATAAATTCTCTTTCAGTAAATGGAAACAGGAAACAAAAACTTATCTCAGTATGAATAGGAAATTATAGGAATAAGATTATAAGCATAGTCTTTCTTAGAAACTTTCTCTCAATATCTTGTATTTTGTGACGATAGTTTAAAATAGTAAATCTCGCCAGGCATGGTGGTGCATGCTTGTAATCCCAGCACTTTGGGAGGCAGAGACCAGAGGATCGGGTTCGCGGCCAGCCTCAGCTCTCTCTCTCTCTCTCTCTCTCTCTCTCGCCCTGTTTCTCTCTCTCTCTACTTAGTGAGGCCCTCCACAACTTCGTGAGACCCGGTTTCAAAATAAAGTATAAAAAATAGGGCCAGGGGTGTAGCGCGGAGGTAGAAC